>JAULKM010010786.1:0-14800 GCA_032355605.1 Rubia tinctorum
TATAAAAAAGTTATAATACTTATTAATAAAATTAAATCGACCGTCTCTCTATTATTGGAAGCCAATCTCAATAAATACATTGCTATTCCATTGCTAGCCGAATGATGATCAACTTAAATTCATTTGAACTCTAAGGATAATTCTCTTTGTCATGTTACTACAATTTTAAAAAAATACCATAGTTTATGTTATAAATAGGCAGTCTGCAAATGATATATAGAACAATCGTAATGATACAAGACTGATAATTTGTGAAAATGAAAGTTAACATTGATGTCCTCCTTTTAGATGTGGTTTGACAAAATTATTTACGTAGCTTCCTTTCATCTATGACGTAAAAATGTCCACTAATGTTAGACATAAATAAAATTAATGGACATTTCTCCCCAGTAATCACAAGACTACAATAGCAATAACCTAACACTCCATAATTAGCATTTAAACCTAGCAAGATAATATGAAAGGAATGAAATCATGTGTGCGTCATAAAAAATGTCACGGCATAAATCATACAAGAACACAATCCACAAATGATACACCATAGTCATAACAAGAAAATTAGAGGAATCTAAGTATTTCACAAATCCAAGTTAAGTCATGAATACAAATATTACAATGAGAAATAGCATACTCTACCAGCATTAAATCCATGGAAATCATAGGAATAAATGTCATTGATCTAAGAGTAAATGAAAAGAAGACTAGATAGATGCACCAAACAAAAGGAACTAAGTTCGAAAGAATTGAAGACAGGAACGACCTATGTAGATTTGCAGGACCCATGCCATGCTCCATGCTGAGAAGTTAAAGTATAGACCACAGGCCATACAAGCCTCCACGGCCCACACACTCAGAATGGAGGAATTAGGGGTCAAAGCCGCAGGAAGTGCAATAGTACACATCCTGTATCCAGACCACGGGAAATGCATATTTGCACTTTTTGCATGCTATGAATAGCCCTAGAACAACTATAGTCCACAACATGCATAAGCCGTGTGGTGCAGGCTGTGCATTATTGCATCGCCCTACCACCGTGACCGTTAGGGTTTCCTAGCTCTTGGGCTTTTCTAAGGCCCAATCCTACATACTATATTAGACACCTTTATTCTTGTAGGGTTTAACAACCACTTCATTAGTATTATTCTAGTAGTAGGTAGAAATATGGAGGCTATCTCCTCTCTTCATTTATATCTTCACTTTTTGCCTTATGGCATTAAATTCAATGATTGCTTTGGATTTAATGTCTCTAGAGTAGATATTTTCTTGGGTAATATTTGTATCCATGACTTCATTTTGACATTGTGATACTTCAGATTACCCTATCTATTTATGTCCAATGAATATTTGTGCTTGATTTGTATGTAACATACTTTTAATACTTATGCCATGCTATTCTTTATAATGCATCTATAGATTCATGCATAGTATAATATCGTCTAGGATAAAATGATATATTTGGAGTGTTAGATTAGGGCTATTGTAGGATTTAGAGTACCGAGGATATGAGTGAATTCATGTTACCTTGAGAGTACCGACCTAATCATTAGATTCTAATTCTAATTGGCTATTTGTGTGAGTGATTGCATGTTAGGAGCGTTAGACTAATTCCTAACGAGGGGAAACCCTTTGCTTACCTTGATAGATAAGCATTCTAGTTTGTAGCGACTAGGGTCATGGAAACCCTAGAGTCATCACGAGATGTCAATTCCTTTGCCTCTCTAGGCCTAGGGTTTCTATCAATAGTATAGTGCCCGGAACATATTTTCATTTCTCTCGTATCTAACGGTGCGACCCACGTAAGGCTGCGATCCTTTAAGCAAGAGCTTATTAATGATCTGCACCTAAAAGCATGTGTTAATTAATGCATTTAGAAAATTTGCTAGTTTGGTTTTATGGTTGATTTCTAGGTTTAGTTGGATTTACATCACAAGGGGTTAAGATAGCCTTTGTTGGTTTTCTTATATATATCCTTTAGTTTTTAGATTTATTTAGACCTAATGAATGCTATGTTCTTACGAGTATCTAGATCCTATTTTGTGAGCTTCATTGTAGATCGATTGTAAACACATCAGAGTAGAAAGCCATTTGCAAGGATGGTAGTAGATAGTAGATGGCCATTTGCAAGGATGATAATAAAACGAATGATTCTTTCGAGCACATAGAGGAAGCACCTATGAAATAGTACCACAATAGTCCATCTAGTGTAATGGTACATCCATCGACTCTTGTCGATAGGAGTATTCTTTCACGGAGAGATCTCACAGTGCTTCGGTGCAGACGTCCTAGTCATTTAGGAAATGACTCCAGAAGGGAATTTCTACCCCAATATAGTGGGGTCTTTGTGGAAGAATGCTTGGTTTTGGGAAATAGGAAAGGTGGGAAGATACCAATGGGAGGCATGATCAGACTCTTAGCCTAGTACTTGGGGCATTTGGTTCGTTCTCTGTTCGCATTGGCAAACTTAGGTCATTCGAGGACAAGGTACACTGTGGAAAAGTTAAGTTTGGCGTCAATGATTTCTACCACCACCTCGGAGGACCAATTCATTTGGTTGTATGGTGGCACTACAATTTTTAGCTTCATAATTCTTCTACAACAAGAACACACCACTATCAACCAAGACACTCTATTAGAGGACTTGTTTCTATCACCCTATCCGTGGTTTGAGATAGACTTCTAAATATTCTTATCAATCTTGGACATAGACATTAGGGATGAGGATAGTGAGACTCCATCAAGGGCAACACCTAGCTGTACTTACATACCCGCTGACTTTCTTGACCAGCACTGCACTTTTGGGGAACAACTTGCTAGTTCTACCCAAATTGTGCAAGAGGTCAGTTATGCGGTAAGAGGGATGCATTTACAATTGGAGGAGTTTGAGACTAGGTTAGACTCTATGGAGGGCACCATGTGAGTTTGGAAATCTCTTTGGACTCTATCGAGCAGGAAGTGAAGAAGGAGTTCAATATTGCAGATCAGAGGGCGGATGTCCAAGAGGAAGCTATCGAGCAATTGATTGAGAAATTCCATATCTAAAAACTTGCTGGTTTTTGGGACCTTATTCCCATCGAGAGACAGGAAATGATACATGAAGAAAATATTTAGAGACGGGAGACAAGGCTCATGAGGGAGGACCCCTAGTGGTCACATGAGTGACTTCTATGAGTTTTCTCTTTCTAACTTATGATTTCTATTGTTTCATTGCATTAGGGACAATGCATAGTTAATGTGTGGGGGAGGGAGTAGTGAAATACTTAGGACTTTTTCATCTTGAGATTCCTTTGTATTTTTGATGTCATTTTTTTGGGGACATTTCGGATTCACTTTGGTGCTTTGATCTTTAGGTTGATCTTTAGGGTGTTGTCCTTTTTTTTTGGGGTGTTTTGGGAGATTTTTTTGTGGTGTGATTTTTTGATTTTCTTATCTTTATGTAGTATAAAACCCACCTTTGGAGCATTTTGTGCTACAATTTTTTTTGAAGAAAATAAAAAATATGTATACCCGGCTAGGTTAGAAACTTGAAATAAAAAATTAGGTAACAATAGGAGAAAGCTCGGCAACGTTGAAATACCTAAGAAATAATGAGAGGCAATGCAAGGCTAGATTGAAAAACGGGGGCAAAAATGAGAGGCCGGTGTGGAAAAAAAATGAGTGGTGAGCTCAACATGTGTGAATGATAGAATAAAAACCCAAAAGGGCTCTTAGGCAAGATGAGAGAAATTGAGAGAAAATGGAAACTTCAAAATGGAAACATCTCATGGATTGTCATTCATGGCTTCCTTCGGCAAAGTAGGTTTGCCTTCACACTTATCACATACACACTTTGCCTTTTTGTTGAATTGAATTTTGGTGGATAGGTTACTTTAGCATCTTCGGGGAGAGTGAGAGTTTTGATATTCTTCAAATCTTTGGGGGAATTAGGGTAGCTTAGGAATTAGTTGAATGTATTGTTTAACTCATTTTTGTATGCTACATTCCTCTTGGATATTTTCTCATTTTCGTTAACTCGGGTACGAGAAAAGGGTTAAGTGTGGGGGGATTGAAGTGCACCTTATTGCATGCGTTAACCAATGTATTGGGCACATTTGTTATCATGCTTTGTTTAGTTGATTGCTTGTTTTAGTTAGGCTTATGTTACAAAGGTTTTAGATAATCATTTTTGGTTTTCTTATCTAAATCCTGAGTTTTGTAGACTTAACTGAATCTAATGGTCACTTTGTCCTCATGAGCACCCAGTTCTTCTTTTATGAGCTAATTAGTAGGTTGTTCGTGAAGACTTCGGAATTATTTTGTAGAAAGTCATACACGAGAGTAGTAGAAAATATTTGAAAGAAATTCGTAAGGATGGTAGAATATATTAGAAGGTCATTTGTAATGGTGGTAGTAGACAGAAGGCCATAGACCAAAAGTATGGTAGTAGATTGAATTGAGCCTAAAACAGGCAGAGTCGGTGTTCAACAATGTCAGAAATGGAAGGTGGCATCAATCAGAATGAACCAACCGATCGGCTAACCCGCCGACACCAACCACCACTAGTAAGGACAAGGTTTCCCATCCATCATTGACCAACATTTATGGAACAGCCCGTGCCAGAGTCTCCTATCACTGACCATGTGTCCCAGTATGGGCCGTGCCACAACCACTTGGCTGGGACCATTTGTCACCAGCCGGTTAGTGTCACCAAAATCACATGTGAAGCTAAGTGTAGACACAGACCGTGCCCGTTTCCATGGACCATGTCGTTTCAACTCCAAAAATACAAGAACAACCTATTAGTTTCAAAGAATGACACGGCCCGCGCTATTTAACTGATCAAGAAATGCTTCCAATTGATGCCACATGCGAAATGATACAAGGCGCACAATTCATAAGTTTAAAACAGAGCACCAGCCGGCAGGCCAACCTGACTAACACAGCCAGCGTATTAATGTCAAGCTTATCACCCAACCTCAATGCAACTCCATGCCCGTTTGTGATCCACAAACATGTTATAGTTCCATGTCGCTTAATGTGTGCCTGCGAAATCATCTCCCTGAACAGTGATACACATGCCTCTGGGTTATCCTGGACCGCCTGCCTAACCGCTCATAACTAGTGATGTTGCCCTCTGCGCCCGCGATGCACTGTGCACAATGCCCGAGCCGTTTGTGTCAAACGTCTGTGCACGCAGTGCTCATTCTCCTGCTAGGCCATCACACTAAGTGTTGAATCACATCCCGAAACCACATGTCCCAAGCTCCTTGTCCCACAAGGCTTCTCTTTTGCTTGTAATAGTTAGTTACTAGCTCAACTTAGTTAGTTCTTGGATGTCCAGGCATGAATTCCCTTATTTTGGTTTACCTTCATTTTGTTCTTCTACTTGGTACTTGTAATTACTTCCATACACCATATATGTTGACTACTGAGCTACCCACACCCGGTTTTGTTTTTGCAATACATTGAAAACAAGTGTTTGCTCCGAAGTTGTCGGGTATAATATTTCTCTCTTGTTGCTTGTTGTGAAGCCTTGCTCCCTTTTAAACTCGTGTATTTCCGCTGCGTACTCGTCCATGCCCTTTTAAAAGCTTGGTGTGCTAGGATCAACCAAGCTGAGTGCGACGTGCGTGGAAACTAGGCGTTAGCCATGACACTTTAGCACAACAAGGATGCATGGTTAACTCCTTGAGAGGGTGACCCATGACAGTTAATATCAGGGCTCAAGAAGTTTTTGGGTGTAAAGTGAAAGAGGCCATGACTATGTTGAAGAAGACAGATCGGTTGGAGAATATTGAGGGAGTTACTTTTGGTAAGGCACAAGGGTCTGTGAGCCTAGTTAACCGTGTGGATAAGATGGAAACGAATGTTGCCATTATCAATAGAGACATCGAGGTGGCCAACGCGAAGGTTGCACGTTAGGATGAGGAAAGCCTTGGCATCTCGCGAGTCGGACGTTGCTGAGATGAGAAGCATCATCAAGCATCTTGGCAGAAACATGCGCATACTCATGCAAACTGTGGCCAACTTATCCCAAGGTGGAGAGTGGTGTTCGTTTTGTGCACAAAAGGAAAGTCCCCGAGCCTAAGATGCGCGAGATCTTGATAACTTCTTGTACAAGATGGAACAGTACCTTAAGGCAACCAAAATGAATTTGGAAGCTGAGAAGGCCATTATTGCCACAATGTATTTGGAGCGATGCGTAATGGTTTGGTGGCGATCCCAGTATGCGGAGATAAAAATATGTTGCTTAGCCATTGACACATGGGAATAGTTGAAGCTCAAGGTAAAGTAACAATTCATGCCCACCAACGTTAAGGAACAAGCGTTGTTAAGACTCAGGACCCTGACAGAAACCAGTAGTATAAGGGAATACGTGTTGGATATCCAGGATTACATGCTAGACTTTCTTGACTATCCGGAGGAGTACAAACTTCATGACTTCAACCAGGTATTGAATCTGTGGGCTAGACTCGAGCTAGGGAGAGCTTGTTGCAATGACTATAATTCAGCAGTGGCATTCGCTGAAAGTCTTGGTGACTATAGGGGCGGAAGATCGCAAAGAGTTGATAGATAGGAGGACGGTTCTTCTATTTCCAAAGTGGGCAATGGTGCGAATGCGAGTTCTCTCAAGCTGGGGAGTAACATTATACACAGTCAGGGTAGCAGAGGTAGCTACAGACCCAATACAGATTCAAGAAGGAATGGGGGAAGCCCCAGTGCAAGTGCAGCCAGTTCAATCGGGTCCAAACCAAGGTGGGGAGAACAACAAAATATTAAAGGCGTAACTTGTGTGTGGGACGTGCAAAGGGAATCATGCCCTTGTTAATTTTCCAATGGAGTAGAGAATAACTGCGATGTGGCTTGATGACTCGAGACAAATTAAGGATGCACTGAGTGAGATAGTTCAGGAGCAGTCGACTGAAGAGTCTGGGCCCAAAGAGGAAGAACCATGCTCCACAGAAGGATTAAATCTGCAGAAAAATTCCATGGTGGGATCAATAGAGATAAGGTGGTTGAATCCATTAAAGAATCCTAAGATCGATATGGTGGTTGTTGCAGTGCGAGCAAGGAGAAGAGCTGCAGCTCAATCAAGAAGAGCGGAGGAGGTCACACCAAAAATTGAAAAACCTAAGATAGTCCGAGTAAAACCGATGTGACAGAAAGATGGAGCATTGATACATATGGACTTGTGTGTAAATGTAAAACCCATCCGAGTGATGGTCAACAATGGAGATAGCCATGTGTATGTCTCTAAAATAGAGGCATCAAGATTGGGGCTCAAGTTGGAGAAAGTTGTGGGTAGGATGAAGGCAGTTAATAGGAAGCCCAACCAGTACTAGGTGTTGTGAGGCAATCCTTATTCTAGTTTGGCACCATAGAGATCACGGAGGATTTTCATTTCGTTAAAATGGATGACTACGGGTTAGTCCTTGGCATGGATTTCCTAAGGGATGCACATATTGTTGTATACCCATTAGGCAATTGCCTTTACGTCTTAGGTACCAACCCGTTAACTGTTAAAACAACTGCAAGGAGATCACCCGAGGATAAACTCTCGAATTTGTAGCTCGTCCAGTGCTTAAGACAAGATGAGGACTGTGGTTCAGCGGATATTAGTGGGAAAAACATAAATTAAGGGTCAGAAGGGTCTATACCAGCAATGGGTTTGCCCGATGGATCTGAGGAGCTTTATGAAGAAAGTTTTAAGATTCAGCATGTTGTGGGTCACTCCCCCGCTGGGTTGAATTTTTTTTGAACAAACAGGATAGGAAGTGTTTGTTGGTTGCTAAGAAGATTTAGATTCCAAAGAGGTATATGTCGGCTGACGCACCCCCATCAAACTTCCCGTTTCGAGTTGGTTAAAAAAACTAAATCGGCTGACGCACACCAGCGCCATCAAATGAATCAACCCCTTTCTTAAGGCAGAGGTGTACGAGAAAATTGTGGGTAGCGATGCACCTTAGAGAATTGATAGCTCCGGGGACATTAGCCGAATTGATTGGGGGAGAATGTTACGGGGTCGACCTTATCATCTAACCTCAACGCAACCCCATGCCTGCATGTGTGCCACAAAAGTGTTGCGGTCCCATGCCACTCAATGTGTTCCTACGAATTGGTTTCCCTAAACCATGATGCACACTCCTCTAGGTCATCTTGTGCTGCCCGCCTAACCGCTCACAGCTTATGATGTCCTCCTCTGCGCTCGCGCCGCGCTCTACACAATGCCTGGGCAGTTCGTTCCCAACGCCCGTACGTGTAGTGCCTGGTCGCCCGCCAGGCCAGCACACTAAGTGTTGAGTCGCAGCCCTAGAAGACATGTCCCAAGCTCCTTGTCCCAGAAGTCTCCTCCTTTTCTAGTAATATTTATCTATTAGCTTAATTTAGTTATAAGAGGTCCAGGCCCGCGTGCCCTTATTTTAGTTTTCCTCCATTTTGTTCTTGAACCTGGTACTTGTAATTAATTCCATACACTGTATATGTGGAGTACTTAGCTACCCACATCCGGTTGCCTTTTAGAAATATATTGAAAATGAGCATTTTCTCCCTAGTTGTCAGGACTTGTATTGATTTCTTGTTGCTTGTTGTGAAGCCTTGCTCCCTTTTAAACTTGTGTATTTCCGCTGCGTACTCGTCCACGACCCTCTAAAGGATTGGTGTACTAGGAGAAACCAAGCTGAGTATGACGTGTATGGAAACTAGGTGGTAGTTGGGACACTCTAGCATGGCTAGGCCGTACGGTTAACTCCTTGAGAGGGTAACCCATGACACTGCGTCAGCACGAGGCTGCAAGTCATGCCATATCAATCGGCCCATATCCGTACGAGGCTGCACGGCCTGTGCCAGGGCATGTGGCCCATGTCAGCACGAGGCTACCCTGCTGGTACGACATGTGCCAGGTTGGACACCCCGTGCCGTTTGCAGTTGCTAGGGTTTTAGGCCTATTTTTGGCCTTTTTCAAGGCCCAATTCCCTACTACAATACATTAACCTATGTCTACTAGGATTGAAGCTTATGCTCATTTTTTACTCTTAAGAGTAGGGTAGAGAAAGAAATGAGTTCTTCATTCTCTCTGAAAATCTTTTCACTTCTCTTTGTTTTTCTTTTGCCAAATGCATTGATTCCAATGAAATATTTGGGTTCAAAGCTTAAGGAGTAATTAATTAACTTGGGATTTGTATTTATATTCATGATTTGGTGTTTGTTATGTGAGATTCCTTAGATCTACCTATTTCTAAGTGTTTATGATTATTATGTTTGCTTGTTATTCTCGTTCTTACTAATTGAATGATTGTCACACTAAGATTGGCACACAATGTGGTCTACTCTCACGTTGGCACATTTATTGATATCCCCTAGTGAAGGAAACCTATATGTGTTTTGGGTAACGATAGTCCGGGACCATATGGGTGTGTGCATGTCGGTTGCTGAGTTAGCATTACGATCGATCATTCACTAGTCTTAGCTGGAAAATTGGCTCAAAGGGTTATGGATAGAGATAGCATTAGTAGAAAAATAGGTTTAGTAACCCTAGAGCCATCGATAAGGTGCTTCAGCCTCGATGCTTTTATGGACCTGAGGAGAAGCATTCATAGTGTAATGCCTAAGACGTAATCATACAGGGGAGATTCATATCTGGACAGAAGGTAGGAACGTTGTTGAACTCCCCTAATTACGGAGGCGGTGCCGATGGAAGCTTATATGCACACCCTATGTGACAGGTATATGGAAGTATTAACTATCGACCACACCACGTGTCATAAACACTAGAATATGCTCGTACATATTGTATGTGATTGAATCGAGGATTGAAATAAAGCACCAATAATGTTACACAAATACTCCCCAAGTGCTAGTTTTTATAGTTTATTCTATTATGCTTTCACATGTTTGTAATTTTTAGTAACCCCCCTAAAAAATCCCGTTTTAATAATACTAGCTATTCTAACACGTGGTCTAATTTATGACTCGATCACGACTGTGTGCAGTTAACTTTTAGATTCCTAACACCTCTGTGGACGACCTCGGTCTTACCGCTATCTACCCCATAGGTAGCATAGTAGTAGGAACGAGAGCAACAATATAAAGTTCTATCATTGAAATGCTCCCCTCTCGGTTTAGTAAGTGCATCTCCCGTGAAAAAGGTTGTGTGTTAATTAGCGACGCCGGGAGGGGGCGGGTGTCAGTCTTCATCACATAAGCCTTCAAAAAAGTAATATGCAAGGTTGCCTTCCTTGAATGGATGATAAGGACAAATAGTTATTAGACGCTTGAACCTATCATAGTACTCTCACACGAGCTTTTTTTATGTTATGAAATATTGAAGAGTTACTTCTTCAAACCCGCTGCCTTCGAAGCTAGGAAGTATTTATCAATATTTGTGGTTTACGTCTATCCAGCAAAAAAGAGCCAATGCTTAGCCGTGTCTCGCAACGAAAAAAGGAATGGCCTCAGATCATAGTCCTCCTCTGACAACCTCGGTGATTTCATATTGGTGGAAACCAAATGAAACTCCGATAGGTGTTTGTTGAGATCCTCTCTGTCCATCCCGTGAAAAGTGGGCAAGGATTGGATCATGCCGCTCTTCAGCTCACAAGTGACAGTAGGTGGAAAAAGCGGTAATACTATGCAAAGGGCTTGATTCTCTAAATTTTGAAACATATAAATTTCCTAACCATATATTTTTCTTCCATCATCTTAACTCTTTCTTCAACAAAATAATTGGACCTTGTGGAACCTCTCCTATAGTTTTCCTCCTTCTCCTTCTCTGACCACCTGTATTTTTTGGTAGATAGTGTAAAATTCTTAAGTTTGTGGTAAGAGTATGTACCATAAACAAGAATCTTCAAACTATTGGTCCCAAAAGAAAACCCGTGAAATTGGATTAGAAGTAACCAGAAATTTTTTTGAAAAATCTTATCACAATAACTAAGTAAAGTTACAAATTAAAAATAACACTAACTACTCTACCAACTAGTAATGTAAGTTTACTATAAAATATTTAAAATAGCATCATCAATTAACCTGCGAAGTGCTAGATGCTAAAATAGAGATATATAACTCACTACCAACTACAATATAGTATAAAGTGGTAATTCTGGTGATCTACACCTAAATTCATAATGGTTGGGCTATTCTTGCACTTTCTTAATTATGGAGCCAGTGACAATAGAAGAAAACGTGCTCACCCTTATGTAACAGATAGGGTTAGTGTTGACCATCGACCACACTGCATGGAATAAGCATAAGGATATGTTTATATGTCTTGCATGTGATTGAATTTAGGATCAAAACATATTACCAGTTATATTACGTATATGTTCCCCAAGTGCTAGCGATTTATAGTTTCACTATGTTGTGCTTTTGCTTGCTTGTAGTTGTTAGATTACCCCCCCCCCCCCAAAAAAACCTGTGTTGTAACATTAGCTATTCCCTACACATGATTGTATTGATGACCAGATTGCGGTTATGTGTAGCTAACTTTTATATTCCTAAAGTCTTTGTGGATGACCCCTGTCTTGCAACTATATAACCCATGGGTAGTGTAATAGTAGGAACAGAGAAAAAAATATATCTTATCTTTGATATCATAATTCCTTTCCTCGGGTTAGTAGATCTCCCATAAAAAAGGTTATTTTATTAGCGACCCTGAGGGGAGTCCGGTCATCCGGGTCTTTCACAGAAGACTCACAATTGGGTGTTACTATGATTGTGTGTCGGGAATAGCTAGTGTCACAAACATAGGTTTGTGGGGGTGGGGGTTTTCTATAAATTACTGAGCATGCAAAATAAAGGAGCAAAATAAAGGAACAAACTATATTAAGGTAAGTCTTGGGTATATTTTCGTAACATGATCGGTAGATGACTTTGATCCTAGATTCATCTTATACAAGACCTATAAACCTATCCCAATGTTTATGTCACAGAGTATGGTTGATAGTTGACACTTCCCGATGTATGTCACACAAAGGTGCCTACATCCATACTATCAAAGTCACCTTCGTAGTTAGGAAAAGTGTGTCAATTGGTCAAACCATTATGAACTCCTCTTACCCCTATAGAAATCACCCTAGGCCTCCATTATAAATGCTTCTTTCTAGGTTTATAGAGGCAAGTTGAAACAATGATGGTAACTACACTACAACCCTAGTTGCTACAAACTATAAGGCCCTCACCTATCGCGGAACACTATATCCATCAATTAGGATCAGCTCATCAGAATGGTGCTCATGGTGTGTATACGTACACTCACATAGCCGAGGACTCAGAAACCCACAATTATCTTAACCAACACTCCCAGGGGGACAAACAAGCCTAGCATGATCCATGTCACATACAAAAATTGTGCATTTATGAGTTTAATTAACATGCCTTAATTCAAGAATGTAAAGAGCAAATCAAGCCTGATATTCATAAACATATAAGATAGGGTGACCTAAAATCTAAAAAAAATCTCTACCAAGCTATGAATAAACATTAGATCCACAAGAAAATAATCTACTCTCTAAGCATCGAACCCTCAATGCCCTTGGGCAAAACTAGGAAAAATTGAAAGAAAAGAGAAGGGTTATTCCCTTTCTCTGTCTACCTACTCTTAGAAACTACTACTCTTAGAAACTAGGAGAATAGAATAACAACTAATGAATGTTCTCTTTCTCACTACTAAACCCTAGTAGACCAAGGCTCTTTATATAGTAGGTAGGATATGGGCCTTCAAAAGGCCTTAAACAAGAGAAACCCTAGGCTGCATCATTAGCACATGTCGTGCAAAAGCTCACAGGCCATCGATTGGGCAGGGTCTCTTGGAAAAATGAGCGGAGCAGCCATGCAATTCCTTATAGGCCACCGGCTGGAAAGGTGTCTTAACCGTCTGAGCGGCACGGCCGGTGCGGATTCTTGCGGGCCGCAGACTGCAGTTGAGTTCTTTGTCTTTAGATGGCATGGCCATGCATATTGTTGTGGGGTGTGGGATTGGTTTTCAAGTCTTGTTCTTTGAGACACATGGGTTGTGCAAAAGGATACGACCCCTTTCAGTACTTAGCTGCACGGTTCTCCAAGTTGGCCCGGGTCATGAAAAAGGGCACGACCTACCCCTGTACTTAGACCTATTGCCATTTTGGTTGTCATGGGCTGGCTGTGCCAATATTATAGATCTTCTAAGCTTGAACTTCTTCTCTTAGGTTCTTTCCATATACTACCACGATTAAGCATATGGCCTTTGACCTACTACCATTCTTGCGAATGATCGTAAAATATCTTCTGCTACTCTTGCAAATGACCTTCATAAATCTACTCTGAAGTGTTTAAGAGCGATCTACAATGAAGTTCAAAAAAGGATCTAGATACACGTAAGGACATAGCATCCATTAGGTCTAAATAAATCTACAAAATTAAGGATTTAGACAAGAAAACCAATAAACACTATCTAAACCCCTTGTGATGTAAAATTAATTAAACCTAGCAATCGACCAGAAAAAAGCAACTAATAAATGTGCTAAATGCATTAGGAAACACATGCTTCTAGGTGCACATTAAGATTCTCCTCCAGAAACTGCTATCACCCTTGAGCTAGGTACTCCAATTTCTGCAAGAATCACATCTTATGAACCCTAAGCCATGTTGTACTGTGTTTCTCCAGTAGCAAGAGATTTTGTCATTTAATAGGCCCATAAAGCACTAGAGAACTCACATATCCAATTCCCCCAAGCCTTGCTCGAATTCTACTAATGCTGGTATGGTTGGTGACCCAGACCTAACAATTCGCATGGGGATGATATAGAGCTATCACCTTCTGCTGAATCTTGTATTCCTCACACCACCTTTTAAAAGGATCATGGGAAAAATACATCCCATTATAAGTTATTATAATTTTTGTAATACCATAGGAACATATAATGTTCTTCTAACAAAATGCAATTACAAACTTCCCCTTCATATTCATCAACGGCTCTGCCTTGACGCATTTTGTGAAATAGTCGATGGCTACGTCATGTCCACCTTTATGCATGTGTTAGTGATTATACACCAAATGCATGTATTTTTCAAAGTATTAAGCATCTCTGTTGTCATTATTTTGTTGGAAGATTGCTAGATTTAGGTAGGTTTGGGGTTGGATGACCGTTTTTTATTTTTCATATCTAAATCCTTGTTTTCTTAACCTACTTTGAATCTAATGGAATTTTATCCTTATGAGTGATGTGATCAAATAATTTTAGCACATTTGAAACTCATATTTGTAATAGACTAAGATTTTATTTAAGAATAAAGGATGCTTTCTTGGTAAGAAAGTTAGGATGATGATTTAGGAGTTATATCGTAAGTCTTTAGTTTAAGGTGTTTTTGGAAGGTCTTTTATGATCATGTTCATGATGGAAGATTCAAGAATGAAGATTCACAAGGAAAATAAGGGTTTATAAGTGAAGGCCAATACAATTTGATAGAAGAAAAGTCCGGATTTGAAGAAGGAAGGCCGATCGACCGACGCGAAGACCAGTCAGCCAACCGGCTGGGTGAAGAAGACTGGGCGCGCGACCAGGGTGATCAACCATACGCCTACGTACCCCAAAGCACAAGGAGGACACGAGCACATAACCAAATTGAGCGGCCAGCGCCTGATGCCTCGCGCCCTCTTTTTCTCCTCTTTTGACTCTTTTTTACTACAACTTTAACTATAAATATCCCTTATCTTATCTTCATTCTCAACTTTCTGTTGGCCGAAACTCATCTCCTCAAAACCCTAGTTTTGTATTTCTCTTCATCTTTTCTCTCTTTGTTTATGTATGAATTTGTCCATGAATGTTAGTATGATTTGTGTTAGCTAAAC
>JAULKM010010794.1:0-14799 GCA_032355605.1 Rubia tinctorum
GTACTTTTTGTAATTTTTAAAACTTTATTTTGTTCCTTGTCTCACCATAAGTTATGGTGAGACGGTCTCATATGAGTTTTTCTCTTAACAATTTGTTGTAAAAATTAATATTTCCCCCCTTTTTCGAAATAGTAATTATGGAGTACTGCAATTAATTTCTCCCCTTTAACGTTACAAGTTCTGTAACATTCTTTGCAGGTAATTCAATTATTATATTTTAAGTAATTTCTGACATCAGCATAAATAAAAATAATTTAAATAAAAATTAATCTGATGGAGAGACACTGTCTTCTCCGCTTCTTCCGATTATTCCTTCGAATATCTCGCCGGATCCCACTTCCGATTCGAAATCCTTTTATTGCTATTTTTTCCATTCAGAATGCTTCCCAAATTTAACCGGAATTTAAAGAGATTCGTCGAATTTTACCTCGAACCAATGTAAATTATATCGGAATTCATATTAAGTCGCCAAAAACAGGTTTGAATAATTTTGTTTTGTAAAAGGAAACAAATCCATTTTATCTAATTTTATTTTTATTTTAAAAAATATGATAATACCGCGACAATATTTTGCTTCATGAGAATAGTTTATTCATTAAACTCATATTTCAATTTATAACCACCTACAAATAAATCTCGATTGTATTTATTTTTTAAAAAAACAAATGCATCTCATATAGGCTCTGATACAGGTGAAAGTATTCACCAATACTATAGATCCAGAATCAATGATATATTATTTATATAATGCAAAATGTATAAAAATCAGATTAGCGATACTTTGACAAAGTGATTTGGTCATCAAGTACAAATGGTCTGACCTCTGATGGTATCCACATGAACTCACTACTGGCTAGTCAGTTAAAATGTCAGCTCATGTTCACCTTCAACACCTGTCTAAAAAACTATTTCTATAATTGGTTGTGTATAGTGTGAACCTGACTAAGGCCAATTTAAAGAGGCAATGGAAGGAGAGTTAATACATTATTCATGTCAAATGAATGAAACGTACGCTGGTATTAACTTCCCAATTGAATTCTTATCAATTAGTATTGATGTGAACTTTATTACCGCATTAATCGTCCAATAATGCTAATTGATGGAATATTGTAATCAGCCTTATGACTACTGATTGTGAGAAAGGGTAAATCTTACCATATATAATATTCCGTCCATATTTATCTTTACTCTGAAATATTACATAAATATATTATTGCCAATTAGCCTTAATTACCCCAATAATTATTTCTATTGTGTGTGACCCTTCATGCCCTAAATATTTAGCAATAAATATTTAATTAGAAATTTTATTGGTATTAGTCCAAAATACAACAGGTTCATACATCGATTGATAAAAATTTCACAGTGCAAGAGTCTCTTTTCTTTTTATCATCTTTTGTACATAGCTTAGCTGAAGGTGTAATTTGGTTGTAGTTTCGCTAGCCTCATACTAACATTGGGTTGGAGGTTTCAGAGCGAGAAGAACTTACAACACAATTACGCATGCACACAATACTTTTTGTCTTAGAAATGCGATGTTTTGACTAGCTAAAAGACCTTGTTTTTATGGTTACACTAGTGGAGGAAAGGACCATTAAAGGTAGCTCTATCAAACCATAGAAGGAATTTTAGAACCGCCTTTAATGGCCCCACCTTTGATCAATTTCAATCAAAGGCGGTTCAAATAATCGCCTTTGATATGGACATAAACAATTTCTGAACTTAAAAACTACTTCTGACCTTCCAAAGCAGCGATATCAATTGATTAAAACAATCGGAACAACAACAACATCAATCAACACAACATATTAGAAACTCCAGCGGCGACGTCGATCTCTGGTTGAGGAGGATGGCGGCGATGGAGACAGAGGGCTTCTTTAGGTGCAGTGCGATGGCAAGTAGGTGGCGTCGCATGCTTCTCCTTCTCTAGTGACGAAGGACTTCTCTAACGGCGGTGATGCGACAGCAGCTCCTAATCCGACGATGGAAGGCTTCTTCAGCGGCGGGAAAGTCCGATGACGAACAGCTCTCCAGCAGTGGCAATGTGATAACAACTCCTTCTTTGGCGGCGGAGGAATTTCCCAGTGGCGGGAGCGTTCGAAGGAATGGCTGGGGGGAAGGTCGAGCGAGAGGCGGATAAGTGACAGGTGAGAGGGGGTGGGGAAGAAGTAAGACCCGTAAACATTAAAAAGAGAAAAAAAATAGGATTTCATTGTGTTTAGCTTTAAGAAATTGAGCCTAATTATATGGGTTTGGGCCAAAATAAGCCTTTTAAAGGCGGTTCTGCCTTTAGAACCGCCTATAAAATGACAAGGTGGCATGGGAAAGCATTTTTGAGCTTGGAAATGCTTCCGACCTTAATTAAAGGTGGTTATAAAGGTGAAACCGCCTTTAATCGATCACCATTAAAGGTGGAATAGCCTTTAATTAATTCGAACCGCCTTTAATATGACCTGAGAGAGATTTCCGATCACGGAACCCTTACCGAACCTCAATTAAAGGCGGTTCCGATGGTATCGCCTTCTAATGCTGCCTTTAATAGAACTCTTTCTAATAGTGTTAGGTTCGAAACATTAGATTTGTAACTCATGTTTTTTCTTTTTTAGAGGATTGGGGGGCCTCTAACAAATGCTCCCCACCATACTGGTGGTTTTCTAAATAAAAGGAAAAAGTACAATGGCTTAAAATTAAGCTGTGAAAAAAACCAAAGCTACAGTGGACGTCCAATTCTAAACCTATAAATCCCATTTATAGATAAGTTACAATAACCCCAAATAAAAATCCAACTATTATTAGGAAAAAAAAGTTATTATTGGGCTAATGAATTTGGTCTTTACATTGGGTCTTTTGTTCTTTAATTCTCAATTTTTTTTTAAAATTCAGCCAAATGAAGCCCAATTCCTTGCAATAAGATCCAATTGCTTCTGAGCTTCCATTCTATAATAATGTCTCATATCCTTCCTTAGAAGATAAAATAAGAACATTTTTATATAGGAGTGCACTACATCATTAAAAAACTTACTAGGAAAACCCTGTGGGGAAAACCTACAGTTAAGGAAAAAAGAATATAGTGTATCGCTCCTCACCTTTTGTACATAATCTAATGATTTCCTGAAAATAAACACACCTACATTCACATCAAATGCAAAAGAAGCTCATAGAAGTAATAAAATATGCGTATAAAATATACCCAATCATGTGCAATCGAAGCAAAAAATGCCGAGAAGGAAAATAAGGCGTTGGGAATTTTCGTTGATTGGCCAGTCAGTTTGGTCAGCGACGGAGATGCCTCGCAAAGTGAAGAGCAATGGACATGCCCGGGAAAAAAATGACAAATTTGGATGACAAAGTGGAAATATTGGATGTCAGCGATGATTAGGTAATTTCAAATTAAATTACTTGCACTATTCCGTTTCCCCCATTTAATCATAAATTTTAATTATAAAACCTAGAGTATTGTGCTTCTATTATATTTGATTGAAGCCATTTCTGTCTCTGAATCCCTACTCCTTATCGGCTAGGTACTCCTGCTCTAGAAGCAATTTACGATCCTCCGTCAAAGAAATTGCACCAGAGATTCCTCTATGATCAGTACATTTAAATTTTGTGTATGATATTTAAGATGAAGATTTATTTTACTGTACAAGAAAAATGGTGACATTCGTTTAACTTTCTCCATGCAATTTCTCAACAAGCACCTACTGCAGGAATATTCGATGATGGTGGAGTTCATCAACATTGTCAACAAGGTTGTGAAGGAAATGCATGTAACCAGCTGCAAAATGTATTTTGTACCAATTCTCTGGCTTTCCACATTTACCCGAGAATGGACTAGTGCTCGGAATAGATAAGCTCGTAGAGTCAGGGAGTAGGATCAAAAATTTGCATCCAATGACATGGATCTCCAATGCACAGTTGGATGTGTGGATGAGGTAAGCTTAACCTATAACATTGTTCTTCATATTCCATTTGAATGTAGTGATCATTGGTTCCTCATCCTCATCGAGCCTAGTGCGGATCAAGTTTACACCATTTACACATTGACCGAAAGAATCCTACCCCACTATGAAATATGGACCAAAGTTATTTTATTACAAAATCTTATTCATTAATTATTTTAATTATAAGTGTTTCATTTCGTCAAATTGAATTTCCTAATATTTCCATTTTGTATATTTGCAGGCTTGCAAATAGATATTAGAGGAAGAAGAGGAAGACTTAATTGTCTTCCGATTACAACTGGAAAATAACGAACATTAATGTAAGTCATACGAGCCATTTGTTGCAATTTTCATTTGTTTCATGGTTACAGAGACACATGATAAGTACAAATTATTTTTTCTTTAAAGCCTCGACGCCAGAGTAGTTGTTTGGAATGTGGATAATATGTCATGATATTCCTAGAAGAATTGTTGTTGAAGGAAACTTCTACGAATACCCTCGAGGCAAGTACACACCATACTTAACAAACCTGCATTTCCCATACGTATTGATTACCTTTTATCTAATGTTGTAATGTTTAATTCGTAGGTGTTTCTAGAGGTATACATATCATACAATCCTTATGAACTGCAAGGTAATGCTTGGCTTGGGTACATGTCTATTCCAAACAATCAGCCACATCCTTGAAGATCACTGAACATATGAATAAAATAGGGATGATTGTGATTGCTCTTAGGAAGCTGATTAGTGATAGATCGAATGCACTTTCACATTAATTGTTTTATTTCTTGTGTTAACTGTTTTTCGTGGAGATTTTTATTTTCATTCATTCAACGTAAATTAATCATCTAGTACAATAGTTTTTGTACGTAAGATCACTGATGTTTCCCCATATTGGGTTTGGGATGGGGTATGCATATTCAAATAGTTGCAAATGGTATTCAGTGCTAGCATCGGTACTTAATGTACAACCGGTGCTGGAGAATATGCACCAGTAGTTAAAGTTCAACGGGTGACAACTATTAGTGATGGTATCTGGTAGCCAACCGGTACTAGAATTCTAACCTCCAACATGTTCAGATTAACATGAGCAGTGTAATATTCTACCGTTGCCAAACAATCAGCACCAGTATGTATCAATCAACCAGTGCTTGAATTGGATCATTAAAATATCAACTGTTCAGTAAATATATAGCATCGGTATAGTACTAAACTACCGGTGCACAAATTAAAAAGCATCGGTCAGGACCACTCATATACCATTAACCATTGTACAAATTAGGCCCCGATTGTGTGTCATAGGCATCATATCCTCATACCGATGCTCATAATATCAGCACCGCTATGTGTAATTGGTGTTAGAATCCCCCCCTAACAACCCTCACATAGACATCAATTTATCAAGGGGACAAAAATCGGGGCCTATATTGTCAGCAACCGGTGCCTATGCACCTTAACTGCACTAGTGAGGCTTGGGAGAATTTGGATTAATTAATTTAAAAAAATATTGGTATTGGAAACTGATAGGACCAAATGAAGAATCCAATCATAATTTATTAATTAGATGATTGAGCATATATTCATAAACAGAAATTAATGATTTGGTATACTAATTAATAATAACTAAAACATTTAATACACAGTGTGAAGATTTCTGTTATTACACCATTTAAACGTGTTTTTAATCATCACCATGAGTTTTCCATAATATTTTTTTACTGATGATAATTAACAAATTCTGCAAAATCTGATCATTCAATACTATTTATTTTGATCGTACATATTTTCGTAATAAAAGGCAAAGATTGTGTATGCTATTTGATTAACTACCCGTACCCCGTAGATTAAGAACGGGGGGGGTTTTGCTATACTATTTAACCATGTTTTCTGTAATTCATTCTCACACAGATAATTTCTTTTCACTACCAGAATGAAGTATTTTCTTTCGGTTCTCATACTTCATTTCCTTCTCTTCCAATTTTTATTTTCAACCAATGCCGTTCCAGCATCAAGTAAGCCGATTTTTTTCCACATTTGAATTTGAATTTGATGTCAAAATGAATGTTTAAAAATGAGTTTCATACATTTTAATGATTTATTTTTTCATTTCAATTTGATTTTCATTTTTTACCGATTAATTACATCCCCTAAAATACATTTTACCAACCCTGAACAGGAAGCTTGGGCTCCGCTACCTCAAAAGACATCGTTGGAATGAGTTTACCCACGGTATTAATTATTATATCACGAACTTCATCAAATCAAAAACAGAGAAAATCCAGAAAAGGCCATATTTGATGTAAAATTTGATGCTTATTAATGTGGTTTTGTCTGCATTTCAGCCCAACTCGAAAATAGTTCATGTAAATAGATCCCCAGATAAGAATTCAGAAGACGATGTGATAGCGGATTACTCAGACCCCGGCGCAAATCCTCGCCATGATCCGAGGGTTCCTCCAGCGCCTGCTCTTGGGGAGTGACCTACACGGCTACTCAGTTGACACTACGTACAATAAACATTCATACTGAAGAGATTTTTTTATCCATGGAATGGAATACTTGGTGACAGGATAAATGCAACGGAATTTGTTCAGTGGAGAGTCGGGAGGCGTTTTGTCTAGTACTTTTTCAGATTGAGCTTTCAATTAATGACAGTTTTTGTTTTGTTTTAAATAAAGCGACATGTTATGGTGAGGGATTTGCAGACCCTTACTCGTTTATTAATAATAAAATGAAAAGTACTTATAGAGGGAGGCTTAATGGCCTTACCTTAAGAAGATGATACGATTCCAGTTCATATATCCCAGTCAAACTAAAGAATCATGGAACTTACTTCTCAGAAATGTGCTACAGTCCATGGAAGACACTTATAACAGATTATCCATTCAAGAGCAAACATATATCTATCTTATCTAGTCCTCGTATAAGGAAACCGAATCTCATCTAATTTTATTGGCCTTTGAATTTCCTTCGGTAAACCTGCAAAAGAGAAAAAATTAGTTAACTTTTTATCGGTTGCAAGTCTGGCTAAGGAATCGGTCACTCTATTCGCTTCGCGATAGATATGTGAGACTCTGCATTCTATCTTCTCCATTAGCTTTTATATTTGTCTTATGTATTCTCAGCAGAACCAAGGAATCTTCAATTCTCTTCTTAATATTTTGACTAGCATGAGCGAGCCAGTCTCTACTTCAACCGTTCTGATTCATTTTATCAATATACGGTGAAAGATCTGATTCCCGTAATCAGAGAAAATATTCTTCAACCACCAAATATTCGAATAGATTATAGAAAGATAAGAATATCTCATATTCCTTATTATGATTAACCGCATATCAAATCTTATACCTTCCTCACGTGATTCCAAGAATCTTTGTTTCGTGGTTTGGGCTTTCTAGAGAGTTCCACACAATACATACGCGTTTTTAAAAACCATAGAAAACTCATTATGCGCGAATGTATTTCCGCCTAAATTTCCATTCCAAGAGTGACTCGTTGAACATCCATATCTCATTCACCATTTTTCCGTTTTGAGAGTTTAAACATTCAATTTTATAGTACTCGCAGAGGAGAATCCAAAACCGACACCTACTTACCCTAATTCAGTTTGACCCCAACTCAAAATGAAGCCCAAAAGTTGACGACATTTAACTTGTTTTACAATCATTTTCCAACAATCCCCCACATAAATAGATATTGATGTAGAATTAGAACAGTCACACCAGACACAGAGTTTGACTTGGTGATAGGTTCATTTCGATGACATAGATACTGCATAGGATAAATATGTGTCACCATTTGAACTTTCCCTTGAGAGAGTACACTTAGCCCATTGGTTAGGAAGTAGACACGATGTCCTTGAACTCCCCCTACCTCTTGTGTGAAGGATAATGCACTTCCCACAGACATCTTTCCTAGCCTTTGTGCTTTCCTCGGTTGTTTCCATTAATCAGGCCATGACACACGCCTAGTTCTGTAAGGTTTCTAAGGAATTGCGTCCCACTAACTCCCTTTCGAAGCGGCCACTTTTCTTGCTTGCATAGGTGATTCTTAGCGTAAGAGGAGTTCCGTAAACTATGGGCTCTTTCAAGTATCATACACTCGATGCCGTGAATCATTAAAAGAAATTTAATACTTAACCTCCATTCACTTCACTGTTTCTTCATCATAGGAATAAGAAAGGAGGTATGAACCCCCCCACAGTGATCATGATGGGTCTTTGCAGTTTATTTGTCCCTTTGAACCTATATCTTGAGATCTCCAGTCACATAGGTTGGGTGTCCACATACGTAACCCATCATTTAATGGACTTTCGTCCCATTCCTCTTGATGATGTTTCAACTATCTCTCGATTCTGTTAGTGTTATTTACTATACTTTTGTGTATCCATCATGTCTCGTAGACATAGAGGGGAACCTAGTGTACCATTTATGGGGTTGACCTCCCTTTCTTGGGATCTGAAAGAAAGGTGGGGCTACCTAGTAAGTCGTCCTATTCAAGAAACAAAGTTTGTGAATGAAGAGACCTTTAAGGGTCTTAAACTCTACAAATTTGTTAGGGTCTTACTAGGTAGGATTGCTATGAAGGATTTTACCACTGTGTCAACCCCTACATACACTTGGTACAACTTAGAGTTTCTGTATACTGTTGCCAATGAAAACTACAGACAAATGGAGAGATCCATTAGATTCCATTTGGGAGATGTCACCCATGACATGACTTATGCTCAGTTGGCGAAAATCTTCAAATGGAAGATACAAAGAGATGTGAAGGGTTACAATGAGACGGATGCAGGATATGAGTTGTATGTGTTATGGGCTACTATCACCATCAGCTAAGGGGGAAGGAAAGCAAGAACAGTGACATAGTGCATCCGACACTAAGGTACGTAGCCAAGCTGTTGATTGTGGTAGTTGTTCATCATGGGGTGGCTACCACTGCCAAAGAGAGAGATTGCAGGATACCCGTCAGATTTCACGGGTAGGACTTGTCCTGACCTCTTGGAAGATATTTTCACTCCTTGCATTGGCTCTCCACGACCCTGTCCCTCACTGGAAAGATAGCGATTGGTGGTATGGTTTTGCTTCTGGTTCAGTGCTACCGTCTACCCACAAGCGCCATTTACACTCACTCTACCGGTCATGGATGAGGCGACGCTTATACTGGAGGAGAGCTGCACTATCTTCTTGTTTTATAAGGGCCAGGAGTTCATGAGGTTGCCCTAGCGTGTGGGGACCACTCTGAACAAGAAGTTCAAATTGAAATACCTTATCATCGAGCCAGATGCAGATTCAGAGGTGGTTGTGAGTGATCATTACCTGGAAGAGGAGGATGACACTGAGGAGGAGGATGAGGATGATCAGGATTAGGTCTCGGTGTACTTTGCCCAGTTTGTGCCCATTGAGAAGCAGGTAGCCACACCACAACCATCATTCCTACATGTCATGTCACCGCCACCTTTTGACAATCCCATAGCGCCACCTCCTACTTTCAGACAGGTATTTGGAGGACCACCCCCTCATCAGGGTTCGTTTATCATTCATGAGGAGTCGTAGCTATTCGACCAAGGAGGTCTGAAGGATTGAGGGTAGAGATAGATTAGGTAGCAAACAAGGATTATTTTGTTGATGCTAGAGCCATCGATAAGATGCCTACTTCCTTTGCCTTTGTAAGCCTAGGGGTAGTTTGTTTGTGGTGTTCCTCCTGGTACTTAAATATACATGGGAGAATCAGATCTGCGCAATGAGTCATAGCCGTTATTGCACTCTCCTAGTTGCGGAGGCGAGACCGATGGAAGATTTTATACGCGCACCTCTATGTGACAGATAGGGGGAATTTTTTACCATTGTCCGTACCAAACTGGACGATCTTCATGAACATAGCATTCCAAACCCATAGTGGACAAGTAGAAGAGCATCTTCTGTTGCTACATCTTGAAGTTTATACCATTATTGAACTTCTCGGATTTCTCAGCATGAGGAACAACTATAAGAGGCGCCACACTAGAGGTAGTCTTAGCCTGAACAGTCACAGGAGGCGTCACCCCAGAGGTATTATGAGAAATGCCATCGCTCTACATTGTTCTTTCGTAAACAAAAAAACCAATCATTTTTTTAAAACAGTTTAACACAATTCAAAATTCTGCATGAAACTAAAGGTTACAATTTCAAGCATGCAATTGTCACAAATTTTTCCATACAATCCGAAACTATGGGAAGTATGCGATTTCACTCATGCAATATCTCGATTAGGCTATTCCAAATATTGTACACAATTATCTCAAATTTGGCATATAATTGTAAAAAATTGGCATGTATTTAAAGTATTTAAAGCATGCGATGGTAATTCGTACATAAATAACAATACCATGGCTTCGTGGTTGGGAAGCCAAAAACACACCGAGTAATTCCATGGTCAAATTCTTATTCCATATAGTCATATATACTCAGAATTATCCATGCAAACATAAAAGAAAAATCATTATGTAAGCATAAAATTTTGCACAACAATTGCTAGAAATGGTTTTGTTGATGCTATATCAAATTCAAAGCATGCATTTCGACAAAAATATATTACGTGCAATTTATAAATTAAATTTACCATGCCTTAATACATGAGACATTTCCAAATTAAATTTATACAGCCGCTTCTGACATGTAAATTGTATGACATGCAATTCGGATTTCAGCAAGGCTTTGTGTTTCACGAAATCAATCAATATAGTTCAATAAATTTCATTTGTTTCAAAACTGTTGAACGTATATTGATAAAATATGTGGAGATTAAATAACAAAATTACACGAATAATTTAACATAAGGAAGAATAATAAAATTTATTAATTATTCATGCGTATAATTGGAAAGGTTTAAATACAATTAATAATCAAGTTTAAAGCAATCACATATTGATGGAGTCACGAGTAAACTCGCTGCCCTTGAAACTAATGAGTCCCGTCTTGGACATCGTTCCCTCGGATAAAACCATCGAAGGTAATAATTAACTAGTAAAAATTACCCCGGATTCACACAAAGCCCGAAGGACTATCACCGACAGAGAGATAAAGAAGATAAGACTCGAGTTTAGAAGAAAAGAGGAACTTGAGAATGGTGCGAGATTTATGTCTGATATAGAGGCTCTATTTATATTTTCAGAATAGCAGCACATCTACCATTCTCCGTCTTTGTGCCGATGCTCACGGCATTCGTAAGAATGGTACCGTTCATGAACTTCATCTCAAATTTAAAGATATTTTTGAGAAATTATCTCCTATGAGCTCTCCTGTGTCGAATATGATCAAATTATTTGGTTTTTGACTGCTTTGGGATCTGAATTTAAAGATTTTTCTTCCCCCTTAATTAATTTCTCTCTTACACCATTATATGTCGATGTTCTGAATCACGCCAAAAACCATGAGGCATTTTTAAAGAATTTACAGGGTCACTCAGCATCGGTAACAGGGCCGGTTGCATTTGCAGTTGCCGAAAACTCCTCAATCGGCTGCTTGTGGGATCACGAACCGACGAGGGGCCGCGGCACGTACGGCTCACGCCCTACTAGGGGTGGCAGGTTCGGCGGTCGCCGAGGTGGCAGGGGTGGATGGTCTGCTCAGTCGCCCAGTTCTGGTCCAGCTGGAGGTTTAGGCTGCGGTCAGCCGCACCGTACTTTGTGTGGCCGGCTTGGTCATTTTGCTGCAACATGCTACTGGATGTTGGCCTAGATCCGTCGTGTAGACTCGACTCACTTGGCTGAAAATTTTCAGTCCTCCATGTAGCTAGAGCCATCCACTCGCACATTAGACTGGTACATTGATTCTGGTGCGACTCCGCACATGGCGTCTTCCGCTTCTGGCCTGGAGAGTGTCACCCCTTATTCCAATAATTCTCATGTTTCTCTTGGAAATTGTGCGTCTATTCCAATATCTCATGTTGGTGATTCTCGGTTTTCTGATAGTTTATGTTTGTATGATGTTCTTGTTGTTCCTGAGATTACTAAAAATCTGTTGTCTATTAGTAAGCTGACCAGAGATTTAAATGTCTTTGTTACCTTTGATGATCGAAACTGTCATTCAAAACAAATTTTCCAAGGCAGTCATGGGCAAGGGTCACAGTGAGGGTGGCCTTACATCTTGGACAGATGGGAGTCAACACTAGTTTCCTTTTTATAGCAGAATAAAGGACATGCATCCTATGAACTTTGGCATGCTCGGCTTGGACATGTACCGGCAGCAGTTATCTCCAATTTGCAGAAGTCTGGTTTACTTTCGCTTTCATCCTTTTTGCCTAAACCTCATACTTGCGCCCCCTGTGTTATGGAAAAAGGTCAGAGGTTGGCGCTTGTTGAGAATCATAAACATGTTGCGAATTTACTTAACTTGATACATTGTGATTTTTGGGGCCCCTCCCCTGTTTTATCGACGAATGGTTTTTCTTATTATGCCTTATGTTGTGGATGATTTCTCACGCTTCACTTGGTTATTTCCACTTCGTCGCAAGTCGGATTTTTTTGACACTTATCACAGTTTGAGGCCTAGTCGAAAATCAGTTCTCATACAAAATTAAGGTTTTTCAGAGTGATGGTGGCACGAAATTCACAAACACTCGCCTACATTCTCACTTTGCCGCTAAAGGCATTCATCACCATATTTCATGTCCAGTTACACTAGAACAAAATGGCCGAGCAGAGCGCAAACATTGACATGTCACCGAGATGGGTCTCACCCTTCTATTCCACTCACATATGCCTCTTTCCCATTGGGATGATGATTTTTCGACTGCTGTATACACTATTTAACGGTTGCTTACGCCGGTTCTGCACGTGGCTTCTCCTTTTCGGTTACTTTTTTGTTGTGATCCCGTCTACTCAAATTTTCATCCATTTAGGTGTCGGGTTTATCCTTTTGTGCGCCCATTTGCGGAACACAAGCTTGCTCCCTGGAGCATTCCTTGTGTCTTTCTCGGCTATAGCTCTCAGTACAAGGGTTTTCAGTGTTTTGACCTTTCTACGGGCAAGGTTTTTGTCACTCGCCATGCCAGATTTGATGAGCTGTACTTTCCCTTTGCCTCGGATTCTACTTTGGCGATGTGTTCTTCTTTCTCAATACTGGATGTCTCAAATTTTATAGATCCCGATGGAACGTTTCCTGTCATTTCGCCGGCTTCCACACCATCGGTCCCTGTTTCATGTACCATCTGTTGCTCGGATTCTGATCCAGATTTACCGGTCCCGCACGTAGCTATGTCATCACCAAGTTTGACTCCGTCATCCCTAGTATCCTCAGTCACTGCCAGTCCGCCGGCCACACTGGAGCTGTCACCACCATCGGCTTCTTCTTCGGCTCGCGCACATCGGATGAGTACCAGATCTGCTACTGGTGTTATTCAGTGTCGTAACTACTCAGATATTTTGGCTCATGGTTTACTTGCTGCTTTACTGGCGCAGTTGGAGCCTACTAATTATCGTGCTGCTCTCAAAGATCCTGCCTGGGTTTCTGGTATGAATGATGAGTTTTTAGCACTTCGAGACCAACACACTTGGGATCTTGTTCCACGCCCATCGAATGTCAACGTTGTTGGATCCAAATAGGTTTATCGGCTGAAGTTTCACCCATATGGTACAGTTGATCGCCATAAGGCAAGTCTTGTTGCTCAGGGGTTTTCGCAGATTCCAAGTTTTGACTTTGACCATACTTTTAGCCCTGTGGTCAAAGCCTCCACAGTTCGGACAGTTCTAGCCATTGCAACGATGCGTTCTTGGTCATTTCATCAGTTGGATGTTAAGAATGCTTTCCTTAATGGTGTTCTTGATACCACAGTATACCTGGCGCAACCTGTTGGTTATAATGATCCAGTTCATCCTAAGTACGTTTGCCGCTTGAGAAAGGCAATTATGGTCTTAAGCAGGCGCCTCGGGCTTGGTTTTAGCGATTCAGCGTTTATCTGACTTAGCTTGGGTTTCAGTGCAGCTCTGCCGACACATCCTTGTTTGTTCTTTCCCAGGGCTCGTCATTACTTTATCTTCTTGTTTATGTCAACGATATTATCCTCACCGGCAATGACTCGATGCTTTTCCGCCAGTTCATTGATCGGACCCACATGGAGTTTGCTATCAAATATTTGGGTGCTCTTCATTACTTCCTTGGTCTTGGAGTGTCGCCTATTTCCTCAGGCTTACTTCTTGGCCAGGCGAAGTATGCTCGGGATATACTTGCTCGTGCTGGGATGACGGATGTTGTCCCAGTCTCTACTCCATTTGTCCCTGGTTCGCAGCTTCATAGTTCGACCAGTCCTCTGTTCCGGAATTCGACCTTATACCGATCTCTGGTGGGAGCTCTACAGTATTTGACTATCACTTGCCCTGATCTGTCTTTTCGGTCAATACTGTCAGTTAGTTTCTCCAGGATCCTCGTGATGATCATTATGTTGTAGTCACTCAGATTCTTCGTTATGTTCGAGGAACTCTACATTTTGGACTCTCCTTTCGTTCGGCTAGTACTCCGGAGATTTTAGGGTATTCTGATGTTGACTGGGCCCGGTGTCTCGAGACTCGTCGTTCCACCTACGGGTATGCTGTCTTCCTTGGTGGAAACCTTGTTTTGTGGAGTGCCTAGAAGCAGCCTACAGTTTCACGTTCCAGCACAGAATTCGAGTATCGAGCACTAGCCAACACAGCTTCAGAGGTTATTTAGCTGACTCATTTGCTTCGCGATCTACGTCTTCCATTGTTTGGTTCATCAATGCTGTTATGTGACAACAGTAGTGCCATTCTTGGCCCAGAATCCGGTTGCTCACAAGCGGGCGAAGCACATTGACATTGACTACCACTTTGTTCGGGAGTTAGTTGCCTCTGGTAAGCTTCGA
>JAULKM010010814.1:0-14799 GCA_032355605.1 Rubia tinctorum
AAGGAAATAGGAAATAATAAAGAAAAGGAAATTTTGGAACTAATTTCCAAAACAAAATCAGAAAACAATTAAAAATGATAAATTGTCGTCCCTGCATCAAAAACTAACTAAACACAACTGTTATTGAGTCGTCAATCCGACAACGTGTTAGGAATAAAAAATATTGGTAAAACAGTCATTGGGGGGATTTGTACTAACAACTAATAACATGAAAATGATCACGAGAATAGATATATAAACTAGCACTCGAGAAATATTTTTATAACATGATTAATGTCATTTCGATCATCGATTTCATCACATATAACAATAAGCATATTCTAATGTTTGTATCACGTAGTGAGGACCATGGTCAAAACTTCCCCTTATCGGTCATATAAGGGTTCGTGTATTAAATCTTCCATCAGTCTCGATTTCGCAACTAGAAGAGTGCAACAATGGCAATGGCTCATTGTGTAGGTCTAATTCTCCCCGTGCAATTAAGTCCTGACTAAACACTACGAACACACTACACATAGGCCTACAAAGGAAAAAGAAGTGGGTATCTTATCGATGACTCTAGGATTACAAAGGTAATCCTAGCTTGCTACTTTTAGCTATCTCTGTCTGCAACCCTTTGGATCGAATAGTCGGCTAACTAGAGCATGGTCGATCGTAACTTTAACAACCACAACCTATGTGCACACACCCACATGGTTCCGGACCTATCGTTACCCCAAGCGCCTCTAGGTTTCCCTCCCTGGGGGTAGAAATAGTGCAACAACATGAAAGTAGACTTTGGTGTGTGCAAACTAAGTGTGACAATCATGCAATTCAAAAGAATATTAAGAACACGCCAACATAATAATGCAAAATCACATGGAATAGGTCTATCTATGAAATCCCACAAAATGAACTTCAAAACATGAATAAAAACATTATCCCCAAGTAACTAAACTACTCCCTAAGCAACGAACCCAAGTATTTCATTGGATTCAATACCTTTGGGCAAAAGGAAAATAAAAAGATGAAAAGAAATGAACCTAGAGAGAAGGAAGAGTATTTTCTTTCTCTAGCCTCCTCTTGAAGTCTAAAAATGAGCATTAACTTAAATCTTAGTAGGCATAGGTCCATATATATAGTAGTAGGAGGCCTAAAACCCTAGCAGCCGCAAACGGCACAGGGTGGCATATGGCACGGTCCGTGCCGGCCAAGACTCCCCTTGTACCAGCGCGGGATGTCGGCCTTGGCATGGACTATGGCCTTGTACTGATGCGTGCCAGCCTCGTGGTGGCGCGGATGTGTCAACAAGCACAAGCCGTCATCCGACACCCTGTTTTTTTCTCTTCTGATCCACATTTCGTGTCATTTAGCGCATCCCATCAGTTGGAACCTCATTTTGATCAGTATCTTGACACTGGACGTATCGTTCTTCACACCCCATTAGCTGGTCTTTCCATTAGTGACTTGATAAGGCGTGGACCGTGTGAAAAGGAACTTTCCACACTCATACTTAACCAAATTTTGGAGTGAAAAGAAGATATGGGGCGCACGACTGGCTGGAAGTAACACGACCCGTGCAGGGGCTTGGCATGGCTCGTGGTGGGTGAAATGGGCCATGACAAGGATCCCTAGCACAGGCTGTATTAAGTGAAACAGGCTGTGCTAGGTCAAGCCATCGTGCTGGCCTTGTGCGGTCCGTGCTAGTCGTGGCTGGTTCGGTCAGCTGACTTGTTTGCTCTGCTACAGGTGAACCTTTGATCCAATTTAGGAGTTCTTCTAGTTTAATTTTTAGCGCTCGAGAAGATGAATCCAATGGTGCCATCCTCAATGGATTATTCTTCTTGGATCTTTCCCAAAACTCAGTACAACCTCAGACAACAATCCCCCTGTGTCTTCCTTGGCCTTCTTGAACTTCGAATATGCCTTTATTGAGCTCAATTCCATATACTACCACGCTTTAGAGTCCATGGCATTCAATCTAATACCATCCTCATGAATGACCTTCAATATCTTCTACCATCCTTGTGAATTGCCTTCAAATATCTACTACCACCCTCGCGGATGACCTTCTACAAAAATATGATAAAAAGTACTCACAAGCAACCTACTATATGATAAAAAAGGATGATCTAGGTGCCCGTGAATACAAATTATCCATGAGCTTTAATTAACTCTACAAAACCCGTGATTTAGACAAGAAAACCAAAAGTATCCGTCTAAACCTTTGTCATGTAAACCTAACTAAAAATAGCAATCAACCAAAAAAAGATGATAATAAATGTGTCAAATGCATTGGCTAACACATGCATAAAGGTGCACATCAAATCGGAATCAACGTGGCAGTCTAGCAAGAAAGATAAAAATTCTATTGTTGTAGTGATGGCCTTTTATGGGGTAATTGAGGAGATTTGAGAGTTGGATTATGTTAAGTTCAAAGTTGTCGTATTCAATTGGTGGTGGGTTGATAATGGAGGCGGGGTTCTTACGGAGAAAACCACGGGTTTCACATTGGTGGACCTAACTCGAGTCGGGTAGGAGAACGACAAGTTCATATTAGCTGCCCATGCACGCTAGGTTTTTCATGTCAGGGATCCTAGCAATGAGAAGTGGCATGTCGTTCTACATGGGAAGAATTTCTACTTCAAAGAAGAGATTGATTGGCCTGTCCAGCCAAATGTCCTAAGTTTCCATCTATATTTCCAAGTTTGGAGAACGTGGGTGGAGCATTAGTAGGTAGACGATCACATGTCGATGGATTGTGGGTAGATGAGAGTGGTCATATTGTGGGGGCGATGTTGCCTTGAAAGGGAAAAGATAGGAGGATCTTATCGCCTTAAATTGTTGTGTACTCACAAATTTCCTATCTATTCAACATATGGATATTAAAATTTGAATTTGGGTTTAGTTTTGTTGTAGTGTTGAGTGGATTTTTTTACCATTCAGTCTTTCACATGTTAGGAAAGTTAAAATCTAACTTAGCACCGTTGTGGGATCCACAAAACCGGTACTGGAAAAAAGAGCGGTTGCTCTGTTTCATCATAGGCACCGATTCCCAGAACCATCACCAATAAATAGTTCTGGTGCTCCATGCTTAGAAGTTATTTTTGGCTCTTTGCTCTCAGGAATAGGAAAAAATAAAAATAAAATTGATTTAAAGCAGCGTTAGATAGATGCTTTCAACTTAGATAGGCATCAGTATTACCATACCGGGCATCGGTCTTTGTACCGGTGCTCTGTACTTAGATTCTTTTTTGAGAATTTGCTCTCTGGTGTGGGGAATGATAAAAAATTGATTTAAAGCAGTGTCAGACAGCTATTTTCACCTAAGATAGGCACTGGTATGGCTCCGTACTTAGGAAAAAACTTCACAAGTCACAAGTTTCGAGAAAATGAATTCAAAACCATTTAAAGCCGCATCAGACAGCTGCTTTATCACTACATAGGCACCAGACATATACTTTCATACCGGTGCTGACTTCGCCCCTCATTAAAAAAAATCAGATCGTTATAAACTATATGCCTTCATAGCAGAGAAGTTGGACCAAAAATCTTCCCTACTTTCACCATCCCGGCATCAACCCAAGTTTCACAAAGAATAAGGCAAGTACTTTTACATAATTCATCATTTTTTAAAGATAATTACTTATCCAAGCATTTTGACAATGTCTCTTTTCGGTATATCGAATAGGTTACAATCTATGTTGCAATGATATACGTACCATTCATGTAGAGTAATTACATTTGTGTATAAAATAGGTTCATGTGAGTTGTCATTGAATGTTTGTTCATGTTTTAAACAAAACTATTTTAATTTATTTTGATTCATGTAAGGTGTTTGTTAAAATGCTTGAGTTAACTTTGTAGGAGATGTCACAAAAAACTCCATTGAGGAGGACACGCAATACATCCCCTTCTTTCCCGGGACTTCAATCCAATATCACACAACAATGCAAGGGGTTCGTGTCAGAGGAGGCAAGGGTTCTTGAACAAAATTATTAAAAATGCGCCCTTATTCGAAGAGGGGAATAGAAGCATCTCCCCGTTTGAAGAATCTATTTGCTTGCTTGGGTGGGAAAAACTCGGTGACACTTTAGCTACGTTCAACCTCACCATCATGAGTGAGCTCTATGTGAATTTGAGGTGTGTTCCAAGGCGGGATGAGGTGTTTTGTAAATGCAAAATGGTGCATTTGACAACCAAAGCCATAAACAACTTGTACGGTTTGCCTAATGTTCCCAGTGAAAAGGATGAATTTATCATATTCCATAACAAGTATGATGAAGGTTACTCGTATGATGATCCATTTGGGAAGGAGATCGTTAAGATGGTTACTAGGGATGGAACCAATGTCGATTCACTTGTCAAGCCGGTTTGGACCAAGATTCCAAAGAAAGCCCCAACGCCCGAGATGAATGGATGATATCACTTTGTGGCATCTCGAATAGACCCGATCAAAGTGAACGCTGAGGTGCACAAATTAAGGCTCACATATCTGTACGAAATTAAGCAAAAACTTTGATAGAATGTAGGTCGTTGAATTGTGAATAGATTGAGAGACGAATCAGAGAAAACTGGTTGCTATGGTTTTTGTAGCCTCATCTCATCACTATGCACCAAAGCAGGTGTCCCTCACTATCCGCACGACATATAGGGCAACCAATGAGTAAAATTACTGTAGATTCTTTCTATAAACAGGCTCATGGAAATGTGGTTCTTTCATTGGAGTTTAGATTCGCGGCGTTGGTGGTGAGTGTTCAGAATCTGCTTACTAAATCACATTATCGAAGATCTTGGTGTGATCACATGGGTAAGGTTTTTAGCTATTAATTCCACAATACATTTAATGCCGTTGGAGCTTTCCCTTCATATCATAACCCGGGAGATGAGTGGTTCGAAGTGAGGACCAACTCATAAGATGCACAAATGTTAGAAGAAGAACTATTCGCGCAATATTATTCTTGAGTTTCAATAACAGTTTGATAATTTTGGATTTTAGCGCATTTTGACATTATTGAAAGTTTTGAACAAATTTGTGATATTTGCTATGTTTTAGTTCAATGATTGATTTTGGATGGGTAATATTATTGTTGACATGTTTTGAGCAATATTAAATTCTATTGTTGATTTTTGGGTGGTTGAAGGTGTCTCCTAAAAGAATTTGGGCCACACAATCAATTTTCAAAAAAGAGGCCCATTATTTGAAAAGGGTTCCGAGAGGCTTCCGCTCACCAATTAAACTTTTAAACGCGCATACAATTGGATGATATTCGATTTTATTTTGATGTCGCCAATTTTGTGGTTCAACAATTTCAAGAATTTTGGAGGGATCTAAGTGCAAAAACTAAAAATTTCACTCAAAAGTTCAAATTCACATCCGATCGACTGTGACGCTACGATATCAAATTGCAATGCATTTTCCATGTTCGTGAACGAAAATAAAAAAAAATGACCGGCCACCGAAAAGTTTCCATAAACCATTCTGATTTCTCTTTATTAATTCAAAACAATCATCCATAATTAAGTCTAGAACAAGTACTAGCGGTTTCTAAATTTTACCTTAATAAATTCAATTATTTAAAATTTCTATATTTAGGCAATAATAACAAAATTCAAGTATTTTCAAGCAATGGATAAGAGGTTCACACACTTTTAAGCCACATTGCAATTTGAGAAAAATTGGTACAATTTTTCTATTTTCAGTTTGGAGGATGTTCCATTAACCCATGCATGACCAAATCGCAAAGTCCGGATCAGACATTATTTAATTTCATTTTGGTGTCGCAAATTTTGTGATCGACAATTCCAAGATTGTTGGATGGACATAAGTACAAAAAGCAAAAAACTTCACTCGTCGGTCCAAATTGAAATCCGATTGAATGCAATGCTACCTTAATAAACCCTAATGCATATTCCATTGATGTGTATAAATTATGTTATTTATTTTATTGGGGGTTTATTTGGGATTTTACTGGATTGATGTGCACTTTAGGTGTGTTATTAGTCACATATTACATGTTATGGGTTTAGGTGGAAATTGGAGGAATCTGAGGAGTATTGGGGCAATTATGGCAAAAAGGATGCAGTCAAAGTATTCGCGGAAGTGTGCAACCGTGTGGAGACAATTTTTGAAGATAATTTTTGGAGCTGATTATGGAGATATTCTTGCTGATTTTATGATTTTTAAGAGATAGAAATTGAGATGTTGTTGGAGATTTTATTATGATTTTTTTATTCCTTAATAAGATAAGGATAAAATTAGAATTTCAAATTGGGAAGGATTATCTTTTATTTTTTTGGTAGAGTCCAATACGGACTGGGCTGGGCTGGTAATTGCGTGTATATTTACAACGCAGACTGTGAGGAGGACTTTGCTTTTACTAGGTTTTCTTGGTTTTCTTGGTTCACACTGTGAAGTACAGACATTAGTTTGGTTTTTGTTTTTCACGCAGACCGGAGTTTTGAAGTTTTGAATTTAGTCCAACAGCAAGAGCAGACTTTTCTTTTAATGTTTGGTTACTGAGCCTGGTTTTCATTCTTTTGCATAATTAATCACCTTGCCTGATTTGTTTCCATCCATTGCCATGCCCAGCATCAAGAATTTTCACGGTTTGCTTGTTTAGTTATTATTTGATTTTGTCGATTACTGTTTTATTTTTATATTATTATTATTTTGTTTGATTTGTTTTGTTTAATTAATAATATGAGTAGCTAATTATTTATCGGCAGAGAATAACAAATGTTATTTTTAAATCGTGAGGTTTAATTGGTGTTATAATTGATTCTTGCACGTTCTTGGTTGTTATTGGTTGAATTTATTTCTAATATATTTAAGTCTGGCCAGTTTGAATATTTTTAAAATACTGCTATCTAATTTCCGCCAATATGTAATTGTTGGATGAGATTAGTAAGTGGCGCAATCTTGTGAAAAACATCTAACTAGTTTAGACTGTAATAACAAGATAGGGAATAATTGAGTGTGCATTGCTATTCGCTTTTACTTTGGTAAATGCTATATCGGGTTCTTTTAATTCTTAATGTTGTTAAAGTGTGTTCTGGTTTAGCGAATACATTTTGGGGACATTTTGGTAAGACAAACAGTTAGTTAATTATAATTGATTAACTGTCGATAAAGTAAGAAAGAATTGGGTGGTCAACCGTACCTACTTCCCTATAACTGATAGATGTGCAAGAATTGATTTATTATTTCGCCTATGATCGATATTAACTAGCATGATTTATTCTTAGCCGATATCATTTAAATATATTATTTCTCATTTTTAAATTCATTATTTGCAATTTTAGTGTTAGAAATCATTTTAAAAATTAAGGCATGGTGGCATCACCAAAAGAGTTTGGAAAATTAGTAGAAAGAAAAATTAGAATTATTGATTTTGCTCCTCGTGGGATCAACCTTGCTTACCGGTGTACTAATTAGTATTTTCCTGAGTTGCAGGTTAGTTGGCGAGTAAAACGACGCTCACCATCCACGTCCTTATCAAATTTTTTTTATTAATAATTGGACCAAAAAATTTACCGATAATCCTTCCCAATTACACTTCCTAGCTTCCAAGTAATCAAGCATAAGATACTCTAAGACAAGTACTAGTGCTTTACATAATCTCATCAAAAATTGAATATATATATATATATTTTCTATATTAACCCAATAATACACAAAATCAAGTTATTCGGATGCAATGAAGAAGGCGTAACACAGTTTTGGGCAACAGTGTAATTTAACCAAAATTAGATACACGCCCTTCCGTTCATCCTTTTCCCCCAAACTTTATACACAACATACATTGCTTGTAAAATTGACTATTTCTATATCCAATTTAATAACTACCCCGATAGGAATAACCATTAATTTTTTCTATTGAATATTTTTTTATTTCTATATTAACCCAATAATACACAAAATCGAGTTATTCAGATGCAACGAAGAAGGCGTAACACAGTTTTGGGCAACAGTGTAATTTAACCGAAATTATATACATGCCCTTCTGTTCATCCTTTTCCCCCAAACTTTTTACACAACATACATTGCTTGTTAAATTGACTATTTCTATATCCAATTCAATAACTACCCCGATAGAAAAAAAACATTAATTTGTTCTATTGGGAATGAATCGAATTATGCAAAATATTGAATCATAAACTAGCATAGGTAGTTTATTGAACCATACCAGAGCTGAGCAATGGAGGGAGTGAAAATATTTAAAATTTGGTAAATAGCTAAGCTGTAAATTCAAATTTTCAAAAAAATTGAACTAGTGCTAGATGGGAAAGGTGGTTTCCTGCCCAAGAGATTTTGGGCTGAAATAATGTCCAAAGAAAGCATCCACAAGCAGTTGCATCAATTACTATAGAAACTAGTAATCACAATATTGGCACCGGTATGTAAACTGGTGCTGCATACTGAGGAAATATTTTTCACCCTAGCTCTCTTACCAAAAACTTAAAGAGTGATGATAGGGAGAGTGAAAATTCATAGTGAAAATTCATAGTGAAAATTCATAGTGAAACTAATAGTGAATGATGTGGATGCTAGTAAATGACTAAATGACTAATCACCTTCCTTAAGAGATGTGCAATTAATTAGGGATACATTTGTGTTTTCTGTATTGCCACATCATTCACTGTGTGGATTCACTATAAGTTTTCACTCTCTTTATCATTACTCAAACTTAAATTTAAATTCAATTAAAGCACCCGGAGGTAGATGCTTTATTCATCATAGGCACCTGTATTTGAAAAATGACACCAGTTGAAATACCGATGCCTCATACTTAGAAACTTTCTAATCCCGTCCCTTTCTGGACATGTAATTTTTTTTAAAAAAAACATCATTTTAAGCTGCCCCACACAACTGCTTTATATTGACATAGGCACTAGTATTTTTATTAACGACACCGGTTTCATACGGGTGCTCTATATTTAGACATTTTCAGGCCCTACTAGAAGATAGTAGGAAAAAAATAGGCACTAGTATATTTTCATTCATACTGGTTCTGGATTTGGAGTGTAAAACGAAAACCGATCATCTTCCTCTTCATATCGTTTTTCTTTCAACTCCAAAACTTCTTCCCACCATTTTCTCCATTACTCCTTATTCACACTATATTACTCCACTCTCTCAAATTCACCTTATATAACAAAACAAAACACACCCCATATTGTATATCGGAAACCATAAACTCGGAATTGCTCGGAACCGCCCTCCATCCGGTTGTAAATCTCACCCTTCTAAGGTACGTTATCTATTTGAAGTTTTTATGGTGTCCCATAAGTTTTTGTTCGTTTAGATTCTAAGAAATGGGTATGAAATAGTAGGTGTTCGATGAAATGTCTCAATGAAACTATTTCAATGTTTAGTTGTTTAGGGTTGTACCCATTACCGTTGCCAACTTGTTGTTTGTGATCTATGAGATGTTACGTTGTGTAATCAAATGTTTTTTCTGAATGTTAAATAATTTGTGTTGTTTCTTGGCCGACATTGATTGAATGGTGTTAGTGTGGTTGTTCCTAGAAAATATTAATGATGTGTGGATCACTAGTTTATCTTATCGTTCCTTAAATGTTGGTGTGGTGTTTCATGGAAATATTTCGGTTGGTTGGATGTTCATTAAAGTTGTTCATATCACCTAATTGTGGGTTGCTTTGAAATGAGCTTGTCATGTGTTAGGTGCACGAATGTTATAATGGTTGTTGCATTAATAATTTGTGACTCTCTTCATATATAGATGTCGTCGAAATCCAAAAAGGGTGGCACAAAAAGGAAGAGGATTGGCTATCCATCCAAAAAACAAGGGTAGAGGACCAAGAAGTTGGCCCTAAACACGAGCACGATAAAGAACCACTAATGGTACACCTTGAAAATTCAATTTGAAGAAGAGGGTACAACATCTGCCGCTCCAGAAGAGGGTAGCCAAATGGAGTCCGAGGGAAATAACGAAGGCAAAAAGGGTCACGAAGTACCGACTGATGACATCACCAAGGAAGGGGGATGTAAGGGGGAGTCATTCGACAAGTTTGAGATTGCCACATGGTGTAGGCTACGAGGCACGACTACGTGCCAGTCGGTCATGCTAGAAAAGGAAAAGGATCCTGTCTCAGACGCGTTTGAGTGCATTGAAGGTGAGCTGGTATGCACAAAAAATTGGACTACTTATTGCAACTACGCCTTTAGGAGGCGGATCAAATTTGGTACATGAAGAAATTGATCAGACCTGCTAAAAGATGTGAAGAAATAGGCTTGGAAAAACATAAAGGTAAAAAACTATATTTTATAACCTTTACTTTATGCCAAATTATTTTTATCAACCTACATATTTTTTAACAACTCCTTGTAGGAAAGTTTCAAATTTGAAAATAAGTTGACTGGAGAACAATTGAAGAAGTTGAGAAAGGATGTGGTTAACAAGGATGGAAATGCACATCGAAATTGAAAAAAAAAGGTGGCAAACAAAACCAAATGAAAAACTCTGGAAAAATTACAGGTGGGTGAATGAGGAAGAATGGAAACTGTTTAAGGAAACCATAAAAAGTGAAGAATAATGGTAAGTATGGTTCTTAATACAAAAGATTAAATTTTTTAAATTAATTTTCAACTAATTGTTTATGTTATTGACTAATTAAACATTTTATTGTATAAAAAAAGATAAGGCGGGCTCCCAGTCAAAGGAGAAGAAATACACCAACCACACGGGTCCAAAAGGCAATAGGGCAACAATGGAAAATTTGATTGAGTGGCTGAAAGAGAAGGAGAGAATGAGGCTAAGGGATCAGAGCTACAATGAAGGAGAGATCGAGGAGGAGCTCAATTCCAAGAATTTCAAGCCTGACAGATCGTTGGTCTACCTTGAGTCAAAGAAGGGGGACCATAAAGATTGCCAAACCCCGGAAGTCAAAGTTATAACTACGGAAATCGTAATTATTCAATTCATATAAACATGTTTATGACTGTAAAAAATATTTTTAACACTAACCTATAATATGCAAAGCAATTAAGGATGAACCAGGAAAAAGAGATGGGAACCCAGAGTTGTAATCCGAAGAGAGTATTTTGATAAGAGCCAAAAAGAAAAATGGATCACCGGGGTCGCTATAGGGGTACCAGACTCAATTACCAGCATTTTTAGCTATCCCACATCTAGCAAGAAGCAAGAGTGACAATGCTCCTCATCCCGGCAGAGGGAGCCAAAGAAAGAGCCCTCACTGATCAACCGATTGTGAAAGCGATGGTCGCTTACCTGGATCAGTTGGTGAAGAGGATGGCTGCAACAGGAGGAGTTAATATTCTTGAAGGTCTAGATGACTCAAAAATCTTCCCTGAGAAGGCCTTTGGTTGGTGTCTCCATCGGTCTTACGGGCTTGGGCCAAGATCCCCGCTATGGAGATAAGGATGAAAAGTTTTATACTCATTTCAATTCTTTTATTTTTTATTTTACTTGTCTTTTTCATTTAAATCCTACAAATGCTTGGACTAACTTAATAATCGGTCTGTGTAACAGGGTGATGAAGTATCCACCTTATTCATCAAGAACATTAAGGGGCAAAAGTGAGGGCCACGAAAGCATAGCTCCAAAAATCAAGGCGTCGCAATAAGGCACCGGGTGGAGTGGCTTGCGTCTGTGTGTGCGAGCCAATCTACCATTCAAAAGCTGAATTGCAGTTTGCCAACCATGCTTTTAATGATGTGGGAGAGGCTTTAGGGAGTGTTGTAGACTGGCCTATGTATTTGGTTGAACACGGAGATGATACCTATCTCGAGGACTTCCGAGCCAATGTGGCCCAGGATGATGACCGTTTCTGCCTTAATATTAGCGACAATGAGGTAATGAGCACAAAAAATTACAGCAACTATTACGATTTATTTCTAAGTTAATATCCTCTTAAGTTAACTTTATTTTCTCAACTAGATACCTCGACATCAACGCCAAAACAATCCGGATCAAGCAACACCTACCATCCATCAAAGTAAAAGTTTCTGCATCCAAAGCCACTCAAATAGGTACGTTCCAAGACCATCCATCTTTTCCTTTATTTGATTAATTTTGGCTTTTCATAACACTTGTTGATTTCCTAAATCACAGATTCACAACCAGCGCAATTTGATAGAATATCTCAATATGGTGAACTACATCAATTAATGCAACAAGCTTGTGAAGAGCATGCAAAAGTCACAAAAGGTTTAGTTATTGCCACAATTCCGACCTTTCACTTTTGGCACGTATCATCAATGTGGGTTGGAAATCAATCTAGTGGTGGAGTTGGGAAACAAGCTTGGAAACTTCAACACGATGACATGGCTATCAAACTCACAGATAGATGTGTGGATGAGGTACAATTTACTTTTTCATATAAAGTGTATTAATGTTTTTTTTCAATTTTTTTAGCCATTAACAATTGATGTTCTTCTAGGCACCTCTTGGACCAAGTCCATGACACCAACAATGGGCACATACTGCTTGTTCCCTGTAGCATGGGACGCTTGATCCAGGAATTTAGAGCTGCGGAAGTCTATAATTGTGTCAAAATGTATCTAGAAACCATGTTTCAGACTGATGATGACATTTATATGGTGCCATACATTTGAATGTAAGTGACACTTTAAAATTATTATACGTCCGAAAAATTGTTCTTCGATTACAAATAAATTCATGTGTTACTTTTCATCACAACAATCATCGGTACTTATTTTCATCCATCCTAGTACGGATGGAGTTTTTACTCTTGACTCGATGACTGGAATAATCAAACCCCACCACACTATTGAAAACCAATTCATTTTCAGGTACCTTAATTTCTTTCATATTACTTATTTTATCTTTTACAAGTGAAATGCGTAACTTTTAAAAGTTCTACATAAACAGGTTGATATCAAAGGGGGAAGCGAAAGATAGAACCATCTCCGGATTACACCTAGAAAATAAAAAATATTGATATAAGTCATTCAATACAAAAGTGCCTTTATTCCTAACATTATTTCATATAATTACATTTGATCAATTTCCTTTGCAGTACCGGCGTCAGGTGAGTGGTTGGGAATGCATGTACTACGTCCTCTTGTTCATGGAACAACATGTGCTCAGAACTACCTCTACCAATATTCTAGAGGTTAGTCGATAAATTACGAATAAAACATTTGTTTTTCTTACCTAATCAATACTTAAATCTAATGTGGGGAGATGGTGTAAAAACAGGTATTTCCCAAGGGACAAGGAGCATACAATGGCAAAGAGATAGTAGATGTAGCCAAAAGATGGTGCCAGGCTTGGGTGCACGTATACTCACAGGAAGCAAAGAAGTCGATGGACCTCCTGCTGTAAAATGGAGCAGAAAAAATTGATTTTATTGTGATTTGTTTTATGAATTTTCTGGTTGTTGGAGGATTTTTTAGAATTCAAAATTATACATTTTTCATTTCTTGTTGCTTAGAGTATTATTAATCTTGGTTCGATTCAGACTATATTAAATTTTGTGTATTTAAATTCAGAGTAAATTAGTCGTTCTTCATTTCTTTTGGGAAAGTTTCCAAGATTTTGATCCGCGATGTGTATGAAAAATTAAAATAGAGCATTGCAAATGCCAAAAACAACCAGCACCGATTTATGATAGTACAGACCGTTGGTAGATTAAGTAGCACCGATATTAATTGTATAGCGGTGCTAAAAAAATTAGTCCCCTCCATTTATGAGCACCGATAATTCTTTTCATACCAGTGTTGTTCTCAGCACCGGTACTCAATATATATATGAGCACATTGATCTATTTTTACATGCAGCACTGACACCAATCACTTACTAGTACTGAGAAATATCAGCACTGTAGTCGATCACTTACCAGTTGATAAGGAAATAAGTAATTCTTTCCCTTGTAGGAAAATGTTATAGATGATAGTTTCCATATATAATTAGGTTTCATTGTAGGTAAGATTATAGATGGTAATTTCCTTGGAATCCTATTCCTATTAGATTTTGGTTTGTTGTAGCCCTATATATTGTAATCCTCATCATTAATGATGTGTGTCATTGATGTGATATCAATGCACTATAATAAATTCTTTTATATTTTATCATGGTATCGGAGCCTAAAATCCTGAAACCTAAACCCTAAATATCCCGCTCCTGTTTCCTCACGTTGGGCGTAGCTCACCGTTCGACCACCAGATCACCGACCGCTGCCATCGTTGCTATGTTGGTGCAGTCGCCGAGCCAATTTGCTTCTTTCTGATCTCGTACACGTTGCACATGACTTCCACGAGCCGCACTTGAGCCTCACCCACCCCGCCTGTTCTTCCAAGTATCGCCGCGTCTTGCCACTAGTCTGATTTGCCGCCGCAGATCTGATTTGCCACTGCAGATCTGATCCAACTCTGCTACTATGTCGAATCCTGAATCTGAATCTGCCTGTGATGCTGTGAAATGTGCTCGCATTGCTGCCATTGTCCATTGTCCGCTGCTGCTGCCCGATCGACCGATTTCTACCGATCTCCAACATGTCGAATCTTGAATATGTTGTTGTTGCTGCTGCTAATGAATTTGAATACTTCTCTACCTGTTGCTACTGATACTGTTGTTGCTGTTACTTCTACCGCTACTGAAGTTGAATCCCGTTTTGTGGTGATTTGTTTTTTAATTTTTTTTATCGATTAGTAATTTCATAATATTTTCGCAAGTTGGCCATTCTTGTTCATCATGTTGGATCTTATATTGGAAATTACGCAATTAAATTCTCGAAAATAAAATTGGCACAAACATGCATCAAAAGAATAATTTTATTAATTGATCATGCATTACAGTTTCATGCTAGAAA
>JAULKM010010825.1:0-12650 GCA_032355605.1 Rubia tinctorum
CTACGAGTCTCAATACAACAAGCCCATTCAGCATCAGAATAACTCAAGGCTGAAAAAATGGAAGAATTCTTGCGAAACTGAAGACTATAATGCATAGTGCCATGAACATAGCGCAAAATCTGAGTAATAGCTTGGTAATAGTCATCAGTAGGAGCTTGCATATATTGACTGACCGTGTTCACAACATAAGAAATATAGGGATGCGTAATGGACAAATATTGTAGTGCACCAACCAAAGAGCGATAAAGTTTAGGTTTTTTGAATGACTTGCCAGAAGAACTTGAAAGCTGCAAAAAAGCCACAAATTGAATAGCATCTGGTGCTGAATTTTGCATTCCAGCACGCAATAAAATGTCATTGGAATATCTTGCTTGTACAAGGAATAAGCCATTGGAATTACGAACAATCTCTAATTCCACGAAATACTGTAAAGTGCCAAGACCGGTAATCTTAAACTCCTGATTAACCCGATCAATAAACGTCCGAATGAGATGACTATCATTTCCGGTAATAATAATGTCATCAAAATAAACCAACAAATAGATTAAAGAGGCACCCTGTGAGAACACAAATAAGGAGGTATCTGCAGAACTGCACATAAAGCCCAGACCAACAAAAAGTACTAAATTATTGAAACCAAGCACGGGGTACATTTTTCAATCCATAAATGGCCTTGCGTAGACGAAAAACATGATCATGATGCATATGATCTTTGTAACCAGCAGGCTGCTCCATTTAAGCCGGAGAATCAAGAACACTATTAAAAAAAGCCTTTTTAACATCAAGCTGTCTCAAGGGCCAATTTCTGGTGACATTTATTGATAAAACAGTACGAACAGTGAACGCCTTCATCACAGGACTAAAGGTACGATCATAATCAAACCAGGTAATTGTGAAAACCTTGATCAACTAACCTAGCTTTATGCCGATCAAGTGAGCCATCCGATTTGTACTTTAAATGATACACCTATTTAGAGCCAACAACATTAACATTGGGAGGATGTGGAACTAACACCCATGTCTGTTGAGTGCGAAGAACGGCCATTTCAGAGTCCATAGCAACAACCCAGTTCGGATCCTTGACCGCAAAACAATGACTACGAGGCTCAGTCTTTGAAAATAAAGAACTCAGTAAACTAAAAATATCATAATCAGAAAAATCTTTTTGTCGTAAATAACCAGTGCATAAATGAGTTGCCATCGAATGTCTAGAATAAGGACCCGGACCCGGAGAGGACTCGGATCCCGAAGTGGGAATGGAACCTGAGAACTCGGGGGCGACACCCGAGACAGACGTAGAAGACAGTGGCACTGGGGAAATTGAAGTCACCAGGACTTTTGAGTGTGTAGGAGGCATTAGGGTAGGTGACGCATATGGTCGACGTGCGGCCGGTGTAGTTGGCGCTTGAGGCTGACGAGCGGCCGGGGTGGTTGGCGCGTGGATCTGCGGTGTCTGCATCGTCGGTTGTGCTGACGGCGCAGGATGCTATCGATCATGTTGCTGGTCACCCTGTGACAGACAAACACAGTTTTCTAAAGAACCCTGAGCTTCCGGTGAAATTTGAAAATTTAAATCCTCCAAAATAATAGGTCATTCTGAAGAAGCAGATGGCACAAACACCTCCGATGGAACTGACGAAGGCTCCAAAAAAGCAGAAACATACAGTGATGATAAATCTCTAACAGAACCAGTACGGGTAGCTGGAAAAGACAACTTATCAAACCGAGCATGGCCAGTAATGTACTCCTTCTTTGTGAGAGGATCAATACACCGATAACCTTTGTACTGTGAACTGTAATCCAAAAATATACAAGACATACTCTGAGGTGCTAATTTATGCGCAACATAGGGCCTCAAATACGGAAAAACTCGACAACCACATGGATGAAAATTGGAGTAGTCAGGCATAGTACCAAAAATAACAGAGAGTTGAGACTGACCAGATAAAACCAGAGTAGGAAGTCCGTGGATAATGTAGCTGCTGTCGAAAATACATCATACCAAAATGAATGATGAAGGCCAGAATGAAAGAGCATCGACATACTTATCTCAGTAATATGACGATGTTTCCTCTCCGCGCGACCATTTTGCTCAGGAGTGTAAGGACAGGAAAGTTGATGATGAATGTCTTTTGACGCAAAATGAGTTCGCATGCGATGACAAACTCGGTTTCACCATCACTCTAAAAGACTTTAATGATGGAAGAAAATTGGTTCTCAACACAAACTTCAAATTGCATGTAAGTCTCTACAAAAGCATACTTCTATCGTAGAGGATATAACCAGGTAAACCGAGAAAAATCATCAACAAAATGACATAATATGAGTAGCCAGCTCGAGAAACAATAGGTGAGGGTCCCCATAGATCACAATGAATCAAATCAAGTATGCGTGGTGCGTGTTTTAAATTATATTTAAAAGCAAGACGTTTGCCTTAAGTCATCTCACAGGAGGGACATAAATGAGGCTTAGGTAGCAAACTAGTAATTGACAAACATCCAGACTTGCTCAAAGAAGAAATAATGTTGTAGGGAACATAACGCAATCTACTATGCCAAAGTTCAAAGGATGCTTTAGAAGCACTTGAGGCCACAAAAGCAGATAAAGCAGCACCACCATAATCCAAAACATATAAGCCATTATCAAGATGGCATTTGCAATAACATCTCTAGTAAACTTGTTAGAAATAGTAAAGGAAGAATCATCAAAACAAATAATATCATTCATATCCCGAGTCAATTTGCTAATAGACTACATTTTTTAGTAATTTGCGGAACCACCAAAACATTAGACAGAGAAAAGGAAGCAGAGACCCAAGAATGACCAACATGGATAATGTCAAGAGCAGAACCATTACCAACAAAGACATGACGGTTACCAGAATAAGGAGTCACGCGTTGAAGAACAGTCAGGTCTCAAACGGCGATGGTGGGCGGCGGTGGAACGGAGCGGATGGAGGCGGCCAATCGGAAAAAGTGACGGAAAATTTTTATTCTACTTTTTTATAGTAATGTCGAGAAGAGAAAGTATTGAAAAACAGGAAATTTAGTGAGACCTGACTGATACCATGATAGAATGTAAAACCCACAAATTGTGGCTGTGTGTATTCATATATATAGTGAGTACAAATGGTATACAAGACATAATCATATATGAAAAAGAATATATACAAAATCAATCATAAAAGGCATTCATTTCTTAAACTAATTCTAAATCATTTAATATTCTATTACAGAGTAATCATTCTATCCAAAAAAATTGTAATTTTCTTAATATTCTCTAGCATCTGATATTTGCCTTTTGAAATGTGTATGGAATCCGTCTGTATGCTTCATTTAATAATTAATATGATGTGAAGAGGATAATTCATATTTATCCTCAGATACTAGACTGTTTCTTTGATGGCTTATGTTGTGTCTGAAAAAACGGCATTGATTCGTGTGTACCTATAGGATTTTTCTAGCTTCCACTGAAACTTGGTGTGTTTTAATACTAATGGTCTCTCCTTTTCTTTTTCTTTTTTCTTTTTTCTTTTTTCTTTTCTTTAGGATGCAGTGCCGTTAATCATTCAGTTCTTATGAGAACAATATGGAGTGGTTTCTAGAAAATAAATTTGTTTACTATTAATATTGTTTGAGATAAGATTATACCTGAAATATTTTGTTATTGGAACTTCATTTTAGTGAAAGCAGATTATTTGCAACACGTTCTTTCCCTTTTGCATTGTCTTGCCATCAAAATTTCTGTTATGTAACTTAGTCAACTATCTTTGGTTTACAAGTTCACATATGGAATCTTTCAGTTCATTTTTCCTTTCTCTTTTAGCTCTTTTACCTTCAAGGATATGCGAACCTTATTGTACTCTAGACTTCCATTGATGTTCTGAGGATAGATTAGTTTTTTTATTTAGTCTGACCGTTCACTTGGTGGAAGTAAACATGATCTTTGCAAATAGTTTTCAGTTTGGAGCCAAAAGGAACAGAGGCTGCAGCAGAGAGGAAAAGAAAGAGAATACAATGAATGTCTATATGTTGCATGAAAAAGAGAAATGTCACGGTTACGGGCTAAACTGCACAAAGTACAGTGCACTGCCTCTAGTATGTATGTGTATATATATATATGATCCACATCCATCTTTCACAGAATGAAATAAATGGATTCCCATAGACATTAGTATTTCACAGCATAGGCACAAGTATTTTGATCCCTTGAAATACCGGTGCCTATGTGACCGGGTGCAAAAATGTAGTTACATAGGTACCGGAAGTGCGTACCGGTGCTACACTACTGGTACCCATGAAATTACATTCTTGCACCGGGTCACTTAGGCACCGGTCTTTCAAGAGCTCGAAATACTGTTATCCATACGATAAAATACCGGTGCTAGTAAATAGGTAATCAATAAAAAATCCGGCCAGTGAGATTAAACTCATCGGCCACAATATGAAACCCAAAAATTCATAAAGAACAATAGGATAAACAAAACAAACACCCAAAAAACAGAAGTTCATGTAAAAAACTGGAAAATCATAACCACAGCCCAGAAGTTCATTACATATATTTGAAAATACATAACAACCCTCAATTCATGAAACAAACTAGATCTTAACATAGATTAACAACATCAATTATCAAAAAATCTAGAACCTAATCTCCATAAACCCTAAATAACATCAACGACCAGGACCGTGAAGGTGAGATCTTAAGCAAGGGCTTAGTCACGGTCAAACGTGGTGGTGGTGCTCAGAGCTAAGTTGCGGTGGCTCTAACCTGAACCCAGCATTTTTTGTGAAGCTTGCGAGGAGATGGTGTCGTGGCTGGTCCGGGAGATGGCACTACCACAGATACCCACCTCTAGCACTGGTTTTTTGGCACCCCATCCTAACTAGCACCAATTTTTTGAAGTGTAGCACCGGTTTTTTAAAAACCGGTGCAAAAATAGCACCGGTTTATTAAAAATTGGTGCTAGAGTTGTAAAACCGGTGCCAAAATGTCCCCAGTTTTTTAGAAACCGGTGCTATAGAAAATCGTTGTTAAACCTAGCACTGGGTTTTTTTTTAAACCGGTGCCGAAATAAAAAAAATTGGAAGTGGCAAAACCGGTGCCAGAGTAAAATTGGCTTCGGTTTTTTGACACTATTCACAAAAACCGGTGCTAAATGTAACATTAAATGCTCTCAACTACCACAAGAAAATGAATTCATATTTTTGAGCTCTCTTCTTTCTTCGTTGATGGAGGGATTTTGTTGAAGGTGATCTTCACCCCAAGCCATGAAGACTCATGAATGTAAGTTTTCCTTTACTTTTGTTAATTTCATTAAAATTGTAGTGGTTGCAACCATTAATACATGCATGAGGAGATTTTAGTTCTTGAATAGAGTTTTATCATGTTGTGGGTGTGTGAACATGGTTGTCTTTTATATTAGTAGATAGTACATATATGTTTATCTCCCAAGAACATGGTTGTGTTTATTTTATAATGTGGATATTGAATCATGGATTTTTTTTATATATATATATTATGACATCTAGATACAATTGATCGAGAATCTATTCTTGCATGGAGAACGAAAAAAATGCATAATTGTCCAATTGCAAGTAGATGGAGAGGATACTTTGTCCATGCAAACGCTGCTTGTGTCGGGAAAGGTAAGATGAACGTGGGGTTGTTAGATATAACTTGTTGAAGAACAGATTTGATAGAGGTTACATTTTTTGGACATTTCATGGGGAGGTAGAGCAACAATGTAAGGTTGGTGGGTTTGACAACAAGGATGGAAATAATTGTACCATTGATGCTATGTTCGATGACATTGTTAGAGATTTTAAGGGGAAACTTGAAATATTGAGTGTCTTCCTAGAGGAAAAAGAGAAGCCATTATATTCGGGATGTAAAAGTACGGATACCATAATATCCTTTTTTATGGAGGTTTTCAATTAAAAGGTGGCAAGTGGTTGGAGTGATGCAAGTGTGAATTCGCTCCTAAAACTTCTGGAGGATAAGTTCCCGGATGGGAATGGGATACCAAATTTTTTAATGAGGCAAAGAAAATATTGTATCCTCTTGGTTTGGAATTTAAGAAAATACACTCATGTCCTAATGTTTGTGTGTTGTATGACGGTGATCTTAAAGACGCGGTTGAATGTCCTGTGTGCAAACGGTCTAAGTATAAGGGTGTGAAGAGTGATGTGGATGGGTGTTTGGGTAAGAGGAAGAAGAAGGTCCCGTTGAAGTGTATGTGGTATCTTCCTATAATTTCAAGGTTGAAGAGGTTATTTAAAAATCCAAATAATGCAAAGAACTTGAGATGGCATGCAGAGCGGGAAATACTAATTGACGAGAAGATAAGACAACCGGCAGACGGCGAACATTGGAAATTTTTTGACAAAAGGTTCCCTACATTTGGTTCGGAAGTTAGAAATTTACTCCTTGATTTGTGTATCGATGGGATGAATCCATTTGGAAATATGTCCTTGAAACATAGTTCTTGGCCCGTGATGTTGGTTATATAATTTTCCCCCATATTTGTGCATGAAACGGAAATATGTTATGATGCATGCACTCATCTCAGGTCTCACACAACCTGGAAAAAACATCGATGTGTACTTGCGACCTTTGATTGATGATTTTAAGGTGTTGTGGGAAGAAAATTGGGTGACAGTATTTGATGGCCATATGAATCTGGAGTTTCAATTGCGCGCCATGCTTTTCGGCACGATTACTGAATCTGGAAATTTGTTGGGGTATGTTGCGAAGGGCACAAAGCATGTCCTATTTGTGAGGAGAAGACAAAATTCAAACAGCTAAGTCATGGGGAGAAGACAGTGTGTCTTGGGTATAGAAAATGACTTCAAGTAAATCATAAATACCGGGATGATGTGGTCAACTTTGTTGGGATGGGGGGAAAGAACGAAGGAAATCCCCCCACGCCACTTACCGGAGTGCAGATTCATATAAAGGTAAGAAAATTGAAAGTAGTTTTTGGGAAAACACAAATGCAGAGGAAAAATGCAATGTGATGGTCCATAGAAGAAGAGGTCTATTTTTTGATTTACCGTACTGGGAGCATCTTGAGGTTAGGCATTGTTTGGACGTGATGCATATTGAGAAGAATGTTTGTGAAAGTCTGGTAGGCACTCTATTGAATATTCCGTGGAAGGCGAAAGATAGTTTGAATCCCCGGTTGGACTTGGTTGAATTGGGAATCAGAAGTGACCTAGCTCCAGAAATGAAGGGAAAGAAGACTTATTTACCCCCTGCACCTTGTACATTGTTGAAGGAGGAGAGAACATCTGTTTGTGATTGTCTGAAATCAGTGAAGGTCCCTATTGGTTACTCATCGAATGTTAGTCAGGCAGTTACAAAAGATAGTAGGATGAGTGGGTTGAAATCTCATGATTGTTATGTTTTGATGCAACAACTGTTACTCGTTGCTATTTGGGCAGTTTTGGAGGAAGAATTAAGGTACTCAATCACTAGACTCTATTTTTTCTTCGGCTCCATATGTTGGAAATCTATTGACCATAACCAATTGGATGTCTTGCAGAAATTGGTTGTTGTTGTGCTGTGCAGGTTGGAAATGTATTTCCCTCCAGCCTTTTTTGATATAATGGTTCACTTGGTTGTTTATTTAGTACGGGAGATAAAGACATGTGGCCCAATTGGTATGCATTGGATGTATCCTTTTTAGCGTCACATGAAAGTATTCAAGGGATATGTGAAGTGTATGAGTCGGCCGGATGCTAATATTATTGGGAGGTATGTTACTGAAGACGTAATTGAATTTTTCTATAGTTATTTAAAAGATTGTGCTAGTTTTGGGATGCCAAAGAATAGACATGTTGGCTGTCGGGTGGGAAAACTGAGGTCTAGGGCAATGTTATTTACTCCATTGCATAGCGACTTGATGAAAGTTCATTTATATGTATTGAGAAATTGTAGGGAAACCATAGATTATGTGACTGATCACCATAATTTGATCACAGAGGTTCATCCTACGTGGCCCCCAATAAAGTTCAATTAGAGCACAATGAAACTTTTGTGAATTGGTTTTATGATCGATGCAATGTCTGTGATCAGTACGACAGAAAAATTTGAGCATTTGCAAGGAAGCCTAATTGCAAAAATATTGATATATTCTGGATACGACATGAACAGTTTTTGTTTTGATACCAGGGACCAAGATTCAAGGAGCACGACACAAAATAGTGGGGTTTATGTTGGGTCTAGAACAATGTTGCAAGCAAGTAAGAAAGACAACAAATCGATCCTCGCTGTCTTGTCGTTTTACGGCATTATTGATGAGATTTGGGAGCTTGACTATAGAGAATTCAAGATTCCGGTTTTCAAGTGCAAATGGGTTGGCAACAGAACGGGAGTTCGAGCTGTGATACAATGGGTTTTACACTGGTTGACAAGATTCGTGAAGCCTACAAAAATGATCTGTTTGTTTTGGCTGACCAAGCAAGGCAAGTTTTCTACATTGATGATCCGTGCAATGTAGGGTGGTCGAATTGCTTACAAGGTAAGAAATATTGTTTCAGTGATGATATTGATTCCTAGGTTACAACAGAGAAACTAGTGTTTCCATTAATTTTCCCCCTATTGATTAACAATGAGTCGGGAGCCGCTCAGAGGAAACACAAAGATTGCATTTGGATTGATGCAGATGACAGAGAATTGGAGGTCGTGCAATCAAAGAAGAAGAAGGTGGTTGGAGACTAGTGGCTTAGAATTATATACTTGTCTCGGTATTTTATGTATGTTTGTATTATGTTTTGTACTGTATGACTCACAAGCACTCTGCAATTGTGTGATAATCACTACTTATTTGGCAAAAGTAGTAATAGAACTAGGCGCTGCCCGCAGCTGCACGCAGTCGCTCGATAAGTTCACTTTGGTTAAGGGAAAATTGAACTGGGAGCTGGCCACAGCTGCGCGCAACTGCTCTGTTAGTGCAATTTGGCAAGTACCATTCTGGAATTGGGTGCTGACCGCAGCTGCACGCAGCTACTCTATGAGTTTGAATTTTGAAAAAGAACAGTATCATTAGGCTCTGACCACAACTATGCGCAACCGTGAGCAGTATTTCACTACTAACCCTAAAACAACCCAACAATGTATAGATTGCAACATCTAGCAACATCAAAATATAACATTTACCCAGCTAGTAAGCTCAGACTGCATGGCCATGTCATTCATCAGCATCCAAGAGAATTAGCAAGAACTTAACCAAAATGATTAAACTAAATCAACCATTGCAAAACACATGCATCGAAAGTAGAGCAGCAGAATCCTACTTAATTAAATATCTTAAACAAGCAAAATTTATCAACCTATGAAAATAACATACAAAGTACATGAAGCTAACATTCAAAATACTCATCACAACAAAAACAACATTAGAAGACAACCGGCATCCACCTGTACCTAAGCGGTTCCCCCCTCCTCCGATGCTTCCTCCTCGACCGGGCTCGGTGACGCGTTGAACGTAGGTAGTGCTCCTAAGTCCTTCCTCTTCTTTCCAGCCATCAGCGTCAAGTATTTTCCAGCCTCCTCAGACCAGCGAATGAGGTGATCCATCTTGGACTCCAATACGCTCATCAGCGACTCCAACTTTCCCATGAAAATTTGACCAGTTTTGGGGCCGGATGATGCCGCTGAAGTTGCTCTTTGTCTCTTGTAAAAGTCAGAAGGATTTATTTGATGCATTGGATTGTGGGGAATGTCCGTAGATCTCTACTTGCAACTCGTTTCTGAGCACAACACCGTAATGAGGAAAGAGAAGCCGATGTTGTTGTTGTGATGAAGACTATCTTGAATTCTCGCCTTAACTGTACTCCCTACGTCTATGCTTAAATTTTTCTTGATTTTGTAGAGAAACAATATACGTGAACGATGAACTTTGGTGTTGATCCTGACCGACTTCAGTTTTGCGCGATGAAGTGGTACTACATGTTCCTCTTGTTCGACAAGCACTTCTTGTCGATGGTCAAACATTGCGTGAGGAGATTCTTTATCACACTCTCACCATCAATGCAAACTGTCTTTACAAGTTCAGCCCACGAGGCTTTCTCCACTGCCTTGTCTGTAGTTGCGTATTCAGCTGTTGGCTTTGGGGGGGATTCGGTAGAAGCAGTTGATCACCTTGGCTGATATGAGGACCCTCTTCGAATGACAGCGAACCTTCTTAGAATTTGTGTACTTAAGTAGTGATATCATCTCATATGTCAGGGTCTTATTAGTGCGAACCGGGGAGGCACAGTAGTTCTCCTATCTGTGATGGTTGATATACTCGATGTACGGCGATTCACCCCTTAACCCTTGCTCCAGTATAAGTCCACAAGCGATGAAACTAATGTACAAATATTTTAGCTCAGGGTTGCTGAAATTGGGTTCCAGCAGTGAAGGTCCAGCCACCGTCATCTCTAGCCCGATTGGATGCTTCTAGCCATTGCCGACTTTAGTTTTTTTTCTGGCTTTGCTTGGGCCTTCTTTGTTGGGGCTTCCCTTACCCGATTTTCTAGGTTCCATACCTGCAAGGAAAAATTATAGGCAGAGGTTGTAAGCTTTGTAGGTAAGAAATAGCCTTAAAAATGAAATAGTACGAGATAATGGTTGAAAAGGGAAATCTTGTGACATTTGACTTCCCATATGACCAATGACATAGTTTCATAAAAAATGCAGGAAGATGAACACTGTTTCACAACCATTGTTTCACAATCATTGTTTCCAAAGATTGTTTCACAAGCTTTGTTTCCAAAGATGTATGGATTTTTTTGCTAAAAAATGCAGGAACATGAACACTCACACTCATACAGATCAAAATTGTCATCATGATCAACACTCAACATGTTTTTCTAATGTCTAAGCCAGCCATTCAACAAATTTATAAAATTTTGCATTTGGCACTTAGAATTTTGAAAGTTCAATCACTCTGCAAGATCACGACTCAACCATATAATGTTTGACAGTTACCTTCATTAAAATTTTAGTTCCAAGAAAGATCCACCTTCAACATGTTTCTCTAATAACAAAGCAGATATAACTCAACATCCATCACTTTGCAATCAGGCTAATCATGTTTAAAGTAGATCAAACACTCACTCATTTGAGGAGAATATGTAACCAGGCCATATATAAAGGGGGTTGTCCAACATTAGAGGTGCAAAATCGAAGTAATGTCCACAAGGTAACTCAGATATTCAAAAAATTATCATCACTATGATGTCTAGGAAATCTAATGGCCCAATATATAGTGGCAGCTACACATATTGGTGAAACGAAATGTATTTCAGTACATAAATAAATTGGTTTACAGAAATGATAGTTTGCAGTCAAAAGGATTATTAGTGAAGGATTAGTAGTGAAGGATTATTAGTGAAGTATATCAGTCAATGTGATGAAAAGGGAAACATGAGAAGACAGTAAAAATAACTGAAAGTAACTAAAAATAACTGAAAGTAACTAAAAATAACTGAAACAGCCTCTGTAACCTAGTATAAGTTTTAGTCTCATATAAGAGCAAAATAACTGAAAGTAACTGTACGATCATTCTTATATAAGCAACTCTATGATCATTCTTATAGAAAAGAGAGACAGAATATTCAAAAATACATAGTAAAAGGAATTTACACTTGGGCTGAACCAAACTTACTAAGAACAGTAGAAAAAGATTATCGATTCAACATCAAGGTTTCAATTATGTCACATATTTTAACTGGACACTCCTAAGAAAAATAGAAGTAATTCTTCAATGCAGATTAAGGAAACCGATTGCAGCTAAATAGAGCACATTATTTATGAAGCTTGAAATCCGAATCAGTATAAATTACACTTACAACCAATAGCAATCAAATTTCTTTCTCAGAACAAAAAAAGTGGCTGATATAATTTGTGTACTTTAATCAATAATTGCATGTTCAAATTTCTACCTCAAAAAAGAGTGGGTGATGGAAGTTGTAATCTTTAATCAATAATTCTATTTTAATGAAAAAGTATACTCTTTAATCACTAATCGCAAAGCTAAAAGACATCTCACACCACAAAGTTGTTCGATCCACAGGAAAAGAAGGAAGAGCAGATTACACACAAAAATTATTATCAATCGAAGTCTAGTTTAGTTTGGCAAAATGCCTCTTACAAACCAAGTAATATCTTCCAAAATCGACGTGACAAGCATATAATTTTTTTCTCTCAATATAATCAAACCAAAAACATCACATATAGGAATCAACGAATTATTTTTTCACCATCGGATTCAGAAATCAACGACATACAAGTCATTACGATACTCCATATAAAAGAAGAAAATAAACCGGTTGCAGGTGGATATATATTGCGCCAATTCTAGCAAGATTGCAACATGACGGTCTAGCATCGTACAATACACTAGTAACATTTGTCTAAAACCTCAAAGTGGAAGAAAGGGCAAGAGAAATTACCGTCGAATTTCCAAGACCATGTGGTTAATGTAGCCATATCGGATTGGAGCCGGAGAGGAAATGAATAAGCCACATTGGAGAAGAATCACGCCAGATAAGAGACGTAGAGGAGCAGGGTTTGAGGTGTCGTGCCGGAGAGGATCCGGAGAGGAGAGCAATGAGCCGGGCCGAAGAAGAGCCACGCCGAAGAAGAGCCGGAGAGGAGCA
>JAULKM010010843.1:0-14798 GCA_032355605.1 Rubia tinctorum
TTTGGACCCATACCCGACCCAATGGGTCTAGACCCTGTGGGTCTGGGTCGGGTCCTAGACCCATGATCATCCCTAACCATAAGTACAACATTTTGGGTGAGAACCATGCATTGAGAGTCATGCAATGAGAGCCACAAGAACAAAATTTTGGGTGAGAACCATGCGATGATAGCCAAGTGATGAGAGCTATGCGATGAGAGCCACAAGAGAAATTTTTTTGGTGAGAATCATGTGTTGAGAGCGAAGTGATGAGACTCATGTGATGAGAGCCACAAGTACAACATTTTGGTTGAAAACCATGCGATGAGAGTCATGGGATGAGAGCCACAAAAACAAAATTTCGGGTGAAAACATGTGATGAGAGCCACAAGAACAAAAACCAAATGAGAGTTATGTGATTAGAGCCCTTGCGATGAGAGCCACAAGAACAAAATTTTGGGTGAAAACTTTGTGATGAGAACCATCGACCACCGGAGCTTGTCGGACTTTCGGGCGAGAACCATGTAATGAGAACCATGCGATGTGAATTTGGCCGGAACGAGGCCGGACTGCTGTCGGAAATTGACTGGATTTGGCCGGAAAGTGGTCGGACCATCGTCGGAATTTGACCAACTACCACCTTCAACCGCCGGCCCACCGCCGGCGGCCGCCAACTTACCACCACTAATAAATCACATTTTTAAAACTTAAAATAAATATTTAGATTTATTTTATTTTGTTTTTGTTTTTTAATACATTATTTATTTAAAAATATAAATACATGACGCAGACAGTAAATTACAGGTGTGTGATATAACAATCCACTTTTTTAACGTTATTTATTACACCTTTCTTTTGCCTCCCCCACACAGTATGATACAAATTTAGCTGCAGGGAAGGAACCAAGGGGGGCGAGGGAGTGTTGGCGCCTCCCCTAGGATCCGGTGGCTGAGAATTTAGGTCCAGGCGCCACCGAAATCCATTTTTTTCGCCCCCTTGAGAATTGCAGACGTCAGCCGGTGGTGAAACTGAAGAAGACGATAGGCTTCCATTTTTATTTTTATTTTTTCTGTCTTACTGATTAAAACAATGTCGTTTTGCCCTTAGTGGAACAACGTCGTTTCACTTGCTTGGAGGCAAAAAAATGGGGCATTTTGGCTGAAACCCAATCGGCACAGCCCAATGAAAACCCTACATAATGTTCTGCACTTCTCCTTTAGTTTTTAGTTTTTTTCTGCCTTACTGATCAAAACAACGTCGTTTTGCCCTTAGTGGAACGACGTCGTTTTACTTGCCCTGAGAAAAATTACCAATATAATTTAGCGTTCAATTTTTTTCTAATGTAAATCAGCCACTCTAAAATACTGTACTGATTCTGCCACTGGTTGTACCATACTTTTATATTGCCCGATCATTATACTTGCTCCATCCCATAAATTGTCATAGGATACAAATTTACTTGCACGTAGGACTCTTCAACCGGGATGGAACGAGCAATAAATTTTATCATAGGAGCCGATTGGTGAAGTGTCTTTGCTTGTAGGATGAAGTATAACTTTAGGATTTTTCCGAACAAGATCGATTTTTTTTTGGCGTACTGGTGGTAGTTATTGTTGTGTCAATAGTTGTTTTGTCTCTTGATGTTACATGGTTTTAGCATATGCTAGCTGTACCTACTTTAGTTCCCACTGTCACTCATTCTTTGGGCTTTACATAATTTGGTCTATTTACCTCTCTTGGGCTGGCAGATTTTCCCAGCTGAAAAAGATAGCACCATCCAGTGCACAAGTTTCTGTTATGGACCATCTTCCAACAGTGCATCTTGGCAGTGTCATTATTGCTTGCTCGGGGCATCTCGTGGGGGAGTTCAGTACAACCAGGAAGACACCAAAAGGTCATGTGATGAAATTCTTGATCAAATTATTAGAGTTTTTGGCTCGTGAAGTTCAATTATTAGAGGCCACCCCAACGTGTAAGCTGGATAAAGTAGAGAAGAAGTACATGAATTTGATAGAATAGACGAGAATTATAGCGATGGTAGGGCTCTGGCTTACTGGGGACATGGACATGGACTCGGAGGAAGAAGATAAGAACAGAACGAAGGGCACAGCCAAATGAAGATGAATAACGTCCACCCCCCTTTGTCCAACTCTCAAGGATTATAATCGAGTTTACCCGGCACATCCCGTCCCCTCTCGGAAGAGGGGCAGTGCCGAGAATGCTCTGCTGTAAAGATGGAGAGACTGTTTTTCGAGAAAACCTGCAATAGAACTAGTACATGGCATGCGAGGTTGCTTGTGCAATGGGGCCATGACATTAACAAGCCATCATTGTGTCCTTGCACCATCATTTTCATTTTAGGGATGGGATTATGTTACCCTGTGCAGTAGGTATTTCACTATTATTGCTGTTTCGATGGTCCGAAGTTGAGATCCGTCACACGCAAGGTTGTGCGTGATTGACCAGTGACTATACGCAGTGGAGGAAGAGAATGTGGTACCACTTCTACGCTACGTGAGATGCTGCCACTTTTGAAGGGGAGTTGGTTGAGATTGTGTTTGGTTTTGTGAAAGGGATTTGGTGAGGATCGGATCACAAAACCATTGGACAAGGACGTACTAATGACGGGATTATTACAGGGGGATTTGATTTGGGTTAGTTTAAGCAAGTTGAGATCCCTAGGAAAGAGTACAGGGAGGGCCTAGGAATACGTGAATGTGTGCATTAACCGACTCAGCACGTGCCCAACTGGATGATTTTTTATTCCAATGACCAGGCTCCTTCATTGTCTGAAATCTCAGTGTCCTGATATTCCATCTGTTGTTGGATGTGTCACACTTTCATTTTCTGATTATTTTTGGATGTGTCACACTTTCATTTTCTGATTATTTTTGTGGATTCAGCACACTTCTCTTTTATAACAAAATTCTTTCAATTCCATCCACTCATTCTATTTTTTCCATTTAAATTTAATTTTTTCCACTCATTTCATTCACCTATGTCTATGTTGTCACATCCAACAAAACGGAGGTAGTTAAACCTTTAAACTCAAATCCAATTGCCAAATGTCAAACGAGATTTCTGATGGAGCATATGATTTCCTTGAGGAGTAGGTGTCGATTCACGTCTTACTTCTTTGAGGAGTTTATGAAATTTACTCGCTAAGTGTAATGGTACAATTTCAATTTCCGTATGTGAGTAGCATGGTTTTCATTGAGCACCGTTCTTTTCAACTTATTTATAGTTCAGTTTTGATAGAATTTATATGAATGCTATTTTACTTAATTTTGATCTGGTAATCCTATTTTCTGTTATGATTAGTTCTGTTTTATTTTAATTCAGCTAAAAATCAGATTGAAAGACGCAAGTATAACAAGAGAGTGTACAATGCTCCATCTCATTAGAAAGACACACTTTTATTTTTCGTCCAAGCAAAAATGATACAATTGAAAAACGAGTCCGTCTCTTGAAATACGATATTTCCATATGTTATGGAAAAAATCAAGGTTTAAACTGTAAATTTGAAGAAATCAAAATAAAATTTTCGGGTTGTATTAATTGGGTCATAAACCTATCACTCTTAAATGCTGCATAATAAAATTTTAATATGACAACTAAAATCTTTTACCTTTCTATAATTCCAATTCAACCCCGTCTTTCCACATACCTATGGAAAGATCGTCTTTCCCAAGACTTTGCCTTACAAAAATTACCCAAAATGACAAGAAATATGTTGTTAAATTTCTAAAATGTCATCTTTTTAACTCCATCAACTTTCAAACTGAGTCTGCTACTTTCTCAAAATATTTATACTTTTCCATAATTATTTCCTTCCACATCAACTCACATCAAAGAGAATTCCATCATTTTTAACAGGACGGAGAGTTAATTTCGAGTCCACCTTTACATGTTATCATTCACTTTAGTAACTTCGAATGTTTAAGATTATAGTGTTTAGAAATTTATTTTTCTATTTTCTTTAAAAAGATTTCTTTAAAAAATTTATCACGATTTTTTTTCTCAAAGTTGAAATTTAATCTTCAGTCTCCATTTTTTTTGAAACAGTCTCCATATTCCAAACTAAGGCTATTACACACTGTTTGATGCGAAATAAAGAACAAATTTTATTCATAACTTAAAATATTATTTATCAAAATATTAAGGTGGGATAAATACATTTATATCCCTAACTTTAGGTTGAAAGTGCCAATATAATCATGAAATTTCATAAAGTGTCAATTCAACCATAACAAATTATTGTATGTGTCAATCTAACCCTATCTTTCAAAAAAATTATGCCGATATAGTCAAACTCCCTAATTCCGACATTAACCAAATGCATTCAGGCATAACCAGTCATTTAAATGACAAAAATACCCCTTATGACAAACCTATCTTTCTTCTTCAAACTCCGTCGCTTCCACAGCCAAGCTTCATCGCTGTGCTCCCCCGCCGCCGCCGCGTGCTCCCTCGTGCAGCCGCCCACCTTCTCTTTCTCTCCAGCCCCACCACCCTCATCCTCTTTCCTCCCCCCTCTCCCCACATCCACACCCCATCCTCCTCCCAAACCCTAGCGAACTAAAAAACCACCGCACAACCACCACGAACAACCCTCGACTGGACTAAGAACCTAGATGGAGAATGTAGACATAGATTGCGTCAACGGATATATCTTTCTCGAAATCCCGTCTTATTATATTATCGATCAGAGAGAGACGGCAGGGATCCGAGTAAGAGTTCCATCCAGACTCGGCAGAGAGATAGACTTTGAGCACCTCAGAGATGTGGTTAGAGAGAGACAGCGGGGAGAAAGAGGCGCCGATGTGGAGAGAGCTGGAGAGGGAGAGGTGGCGGCTGTAGGGATTGAACGGGAGGGGTGATGACATGGTAGTTGTAAGTTTTCACCAATACTATAAATCTAGAATCAATGATATATATATATTGTGAAAAAGTATAAATACCATATTAGCGATTCCTTGACAAAGTGATTCGATCATTAGTCGCACAAATGGTCTGACCTTTGATGGTATCCACACGAACTCACTACTGGTTAGTCAGTTAAAAGTGTCAGCTCCTGTTCACCTTCAACACCTGTATAAGAAACAATTTCTATATTTCGTTGTGTGTTGAATGAACCTAACTAAGGCCAATTTATAGAGGCAATGAAGGAGAGTTAATACCATATTCATGTCAAATGAACGTAACGAACGCTGGTATTAACTTTCCGTTTGAATTCATATCAATGAGTATTCATGTAACTTTATTACTGCATTAATCGTCCATTAATGTTGATTGATGGAATATTGCAATCAACCTTATTACTACTGATTGTAACAAATGATAACTCTTACCATATAACATTCTGTCCATATTTGTCTTTACTATCAAATAATCCACAAACATACAATTTCCAATTAGCCTTAATTATCCCAATAATTAGTTCTATTGTGTGTGACTATTCAGGTCCAAAATACTTAGCAATAAATATTTAATTAGAAATTCTATTAACATTAGTCCAAAATCCAACAGTAGTTGTCGGAAGAGACGGTGGAGGAGGGAAACGAGGAGAAGAGCGGCTCAAATGAGGCTATGAAGATAGGTTTGTGATGGGGACGAAGACGTGGCGCTTGAGGAGGGTGGGTGGATGGGTGGGGCCGTGGCCGGAGGGGAGTGAGAGGGATCACTAAGGGAGGGGATTATAGAGAAACGGTGGAGGAAGGATTTTCCTTTTTCTAATTCTTTTCAAATCAAGGGTAAAAATATCTACTTATCAAAATTCGGCCAAATGAACGTTGATTAAAAATTCAGTGGAGTTAAATGTTAGATTGACATTTTTTGAAATTGAAAAACTATACTGACACTTTCATCCAAGAAGTAAAATTATTTTTACACTTAACTCTATTAAGATATTATTTTTAAATACTCTCAATCTTCTTTAATTTGATTACGTTTTCTTTTGGAATCATCCATTTTCTCTCCTTTCTCTTGCACGGACACGTCTCTGGATACTCAAGTCATACAGCAACAATTAGCCATAAGAAATTAAATAAATGTCCACGATCCTCTAGTTTTGGACAATTCTTATATCGTATTTATGATGTATTGTAAGTGTACATTTAATATACTTATTCCTACCATAAAAAAATGATATAGTTAGACTTTTTAAAATTAGATAAAAATGATTTTAACCTGTAAATGCTATCGATATATATATATATATATATATATATATATAATTTTTGAGATTTTGTTAAATTGTTCATATTATTTTTAAAAAATTAAAATCGTGTCTAGGACGAGAGTTTGTAGGGTTCTCATCCCTTTAATAATTAAGCTCAAATTTGCACAATGTGCGATTACAATATATGATGATATATCCATTTACACTAAGACGCTTGGTAAATAATACAATTCTAATTTAAGGACTCAGTGGCTAAAAGAGAGATATACAAAGGCACTAATCGATATTACAATACTAAACAAAAGCTTTTGTAGCAATGAGAAGGGTACACGAAAAAATAAGTGGTTCTCATTGTGTAGTCCTACTGTAGCCACAGTATACTCGACTCGAGACTACCAAAACCATCACAATGGAAGTATCAAATAGAACGCATGCAAAATTATCCATCCACACTACTGATCAAATATCTAAGGCAATCAAAACAAAGAAATTGAAGTTCCCCAACTAAAGATCCAGTCCAACCTCCATTTAACCCGTTAACCCTTTTCCCTAAACTAGGAAACTATAACCAGTCTTTTTAATTACCGAAAATATTTTTTCATCGGTATATAGAGATCACTTATAATATGTATAATTATCTATAACTTGACCCCAATAGGTTTTAAAACCAATTAAATCGAATTAACAATCTAATTGGCCTCATCATCCTAATGAACCAAAGTCTATAGATTTCATTTAAATCCTCAGAAATGACGGAATAGCCAAAAGTCCATTGTTTTAAGGACTTTGACTTGGATTTCTTCTCACCGTCTCTTTGGATATCAAATATGAAGTTAATCAAGTTTTACCAAACTATGAACTGCCAAAAAACCAGCATTGACAGAGCTAATTTCTGTTAAATTGTTCGTAGCATATATTCTATACTATTTTTGTTTCAAATTTTGTATAAATATAAATAAAACATTGATATTTAAAAATTAGTAGACTCAGCTCTAAAAAAATATCAACTATTTTGTTGTACCATAAGAAGTATATTTAAATGATATTATTTATGCATTATCATATTTATAACTATAGTAATTATTATAAAATTATAATAATACACCATCTCATGTAAGAGAGAAAGTCTCTCGTTAAACCGACTAACGGTTAGACCAATAATGAAAAATATCGTTCCAATAACTTTTAAAGTCAAACTATAATTATTTATACATTAAAATACATTTTAATTTTTTTGAAAGTTATAGAAATCACATCGTAATAAATAAAAAATATCAAATCACCTCATTAGTACAACAATTATAAAATGAATCTGTTTAATGGTTAGCCGGTGTAAAATATAAAATATAAAAAATGACTTTGTTTAATGGTTAAAATATAAAAATATTTTCATAAAACTTTACTCATGTTATCCCAATATTACTCTACATCTTTCGTCTCAAAATAATTGATTCACTTTTTATATTCTAGTGACACATTTTAATTCTTACTCAAAATAGTAAAGAATATGTAGTATTATTTCTACAATATCCTTTTTAAGTTCAAAAACTTTTTGACTCGGCCTATCATTTTTAACATATCTCTACTTTTTTGCAATTATTCTTTGTCACATCAACTTGCATAAAATAGAGTGTCGCTATATCACGCCATGTATTTTACTTACTTATGCCCTAACACGTATATACGTGTATAAAACAAATTTTAATTTTGAAAAAAAAAATAAAAAACAAAAATTAATTTGTAAGAAAATAAAAAACAAAATTTCTTTTGTCGGCGGTCCAGCGCCACCACCACTGTCCTGTCAACCCCACTGTCGGAAAACCATCCCTCCCCACCTTCGTTCCCGCCGGAAAAGACCTCCCCCCAAGTCTCACCTTTGTCCCTTGTCACCCCCATCTTCAACCCCTCCTCCCATCGTGCTTCACGCCGGGTGGTTATCACCGATGGAAACGAGAGCGGTGTTTCTCGCTCAGCCCCTCCCATCCCTAGCCATGCCGCTCTCTTCGGCGGCGGCTCTCGCTGGTTGAAACGAGAGCGGGCCTCTGTGGGGAAACGAAAAATGAAGGCGGTGGTTCGACGACGAGAAGAAAGGAGAACCGAGAGAGAGGAAATAGGTCGGGCAACGAGAACCGGGTCGAGGCTTGGAAATGAGAACGGGGCAATGAGAACGAGGCGAGGAGAATCGGGCGGGGCGGGCTGATGAAAGCGGGGCCGTGGCATTGAAGAAGATGCACCGGTCGCCGAAGAAGACGCACCAATCGCCGCCACAGCCACACTCGCTTCCTTTCCTCTCCTGTGACGAGGCGTCGATTCCTTTCTTCTCCACCCCACCGACGACCCAAGGATGGCTAGAAACTCGAGTTCAGCCGTTCGCCGGTGACCGCCACTGCTGTTAACACTGTCGCCGCCACCACCACCACAAAGATGTAGGGTTTAGATTTAAAATTAAATTTTCATTATTTGTAAATAATCAAATTGTTTATTCTTTAAAATAAATTCAAAACACATATAATATTTCAATAGTACAAATACATGCGTAATTAAGTAAAATCTAAGGTGTGATATATGTCAATTATTCGGGTACCAAATAAGGGAGGCAAAAAGAAGGGGACTTCGTTCCGTGTAGATCTAAAACTCATCATCATCGATAAAAGTGGTCTTCAGCATCAAGCATGCACGCTGCTGCCTAATTATACTATTCGTCGTACTTTGTTGCGTACGAATTCTTGCTTATCATCGTGCTTGTTCTTCTTCGTGATAACAAACACTAATCAAAAATAGCAATTATCACTAAATTATTGGCTAAAATCCATTGTTTATTCAGCTTTCGCTATTAATTAATGTGCTGTTGGCTATAATTAGGAGTTAGGATGCCCCTAACACAAGCTTAGATCCGTCGCTTTTATGCTCCTTTTCCCTCTTCCCATGTGATCCGCTAATCACCATCAAAACATGGAATCTCCGCTTCTTCAAGAAATATATCCCCCCAATTTCCCATCTTAATACATCCCAAAACTAAAGTCGTTGTCCCTCTTCAGCATTTGCTAAGACCTATAAAAGATACTCCCCATCCCACACTAAGCTGCATAAAAAATAAATTCATGATGTTCAAAAAATATGTTTGACTGTTAATATATTTAATTACGTATAATAAGAACTAATAAAAAGTTAATATTTAGAAATTATTTATTACGACGAATCCAACAATATCACATATGATGATATCATTGTTTATATATTTATGTAATTGCGTGGTTAAAGTTTAACGGTGTTGAATGTCAAATAGTAAAAGTACGGTTTAGTATGGGACAGAGGGAGTAATGAAAAAGAGGGAGCCATTGACACTTTCTTTTCTACTATTTATGATGCCTCGTAACTGTTATAAATTTGATACATTAGAAGCATATTAAAAAATAGAAAAAACATTCATATATTTCTTATTTCATTGATAAATGCAAATATAAACTTTTTTTTTTTTGTGTAGCTATAGCCCTCGTTTTGTCTGAAGTCCTAATCGATAACGACCCTCACCAATTTCATACTCCATCCGGTTCTCTAAGAGTGACACCCTTTCTTTTGGCACAAAGATTTATGAATGTAAAATTAGTGGTTGAGAATTCATTGAAAGAGTAAAAAAGAAAATTGAGTGGATGAAAACAACCTAAAATTTGCCAAAAAAGGAAGTGTGTCAATGTTAAAAAACCATACAAAGTTCTTGAAGAGCACCCAACATTGAACTTGTCTGACCCTAAGGTTATTTTTAGATTAATATAGAGCAGCGGATGGGTTCATCGTTCACTATATTAAGTTGTCGTACTGAATTATACGTGATATGCATCTTGTTGGTACAGTTGTCAGGGCCACCTTAATGAAGAGATATAGCAATATCAAGAACTAGCACGGGGCTATCTGAGCTAAATCTAGCTTCAGGTGTGGCTGACATGCCCGCAATTGGTGCAAACCCTTCCAGCTCTTCCACCCCAAAGAAAGGCACATAAAGACAAACTAGAAGTCAATCACAAACACCTCCAGACAATGGACCAGGAAGGCAAACAAGAAGTCAGCCACAATCACCTCCAAATGACCATGTTTGAAAATGTATAAGCACCTTTTGTGGTATATTTATCTTGATTAAATTCATAAACACTCCATGGAAACAAGCCAAGGTTACTTTTGTGGACTTAGCATCAGTTAGAACTGTTGCCCTATAATTTCATTACACAAACAGGATATCTTCTAGATTTTATAATTCCAATATTGTCTAGTAAAATCTTCTCTAGCTTTTGCAGTCATTTCTAGAAACCGTGCGGCACACTAGGTGTATGATGTTATCCACTTCAAATGTAAACCATATGAATCTAAATTAATCTAGTCTACTATTTGTTCTTCATTAATTATTTTGAACATTAACTGTTGTCCACAACAGCTTGCCACACGATCCCTTATCCACTTATGCTTCAAGGTAAAATACTGATTTGGTAATAGTGGTTGAGGTCAGATAAATACTTATTGGACATTATTCAGGGTTATATTTGCACCAATATAAAAAAAAAACAGGATTATATGAGCACTAACACAAAAAACTCAGGATTGGATTTGTACTAACATAAAACACTCAGGGTTGGATCAATATTATTTTCACACTATTCTAACGAGCAAAACTACCTGTAAGGATGGACTTCATTGAAAATCCTTTCCAAATGGATGAAGTACTCAACACAAGTAAAATATTATAAAAACGACTCCAATTTCGTTCAAATCATTTCAAAATATTACAATTCAGTTACAATCATACACCTCGTTCGAATTCATACATCAAAATAAACCACCACTTGAAATTAATTACAAGGCATAAAACCAAACCAAACAACATTACATCGTAACAAATGAAGACCACCATTCAGAAGTACTACATCTTCCCAATTCAACCATACATTGCACTACACTCTACAGATTATAATTTGGACCAACATCAACCATCACCAATTACATTCAATTTCTGAGCAACCACAACAACAATCCAAACATGTTTGCACCCACCGACACTAAACTCACTACCTTCAAGGCCTAACAATCACCTTACATTTGCAACCGTTTAGAAATGCAACGATACAGTGACCAGGACCAATCAACTGTATTCCAACCCATTTAGACTATCTATTTTGATTACCCTTCTACGAATCTCATGATAGGGATGCAACGAAGTTACGACACTATCTAATCCGAAGTCAACCACATCGTGCACAACCCACCTTTATCATCCATGGACATTACATTCGTAATATAGTCTGTCCGGATTTCTCACCGTTTTGGACACAAAAACACTTGTTTCCAATGAAAGAACCATGCAAAATATGCCGCAGTTCGATGACTCCATTCTTCACCATTGTCAAAATAATTGAACAATTCAACAACCAAGAAAATAACCCAATTCGTAAACAACCACAATTTACCCTCGAAGCGAAGCTAATTTTCCAGAAATAGGGAAATCAATTTCCCCCTAAATTGAACCTAGAGTTCATAAGATGAGAAAATGCATAATGCGAATTACCTTGATTCCAAAAAAAATCTTGATGCCATTCTAAGCGTGAAGGAGGACGAAATTGTTGGGTCTGATTCATATCGTGCGACCAAGAAATGCACCTCCAATTGTTCGACCTCCAGAACGAGGGATATTTTGGTATTTTTAAGTATATTCAACGATAAATTTTCTACCGTGATTGTCAATCTGGAATAAACTGAATTGTTTCAAAAATTTAAACAAACATTTAGAATTGATTCACCACTTTCAAAAAAATTTAGAATTATTTCTATTACTTTCAATAAAAACTTGAGATGGTCTCATGTTCGGCAGCCTAAACTTTAGGCAATGGTCTTTATTCAATTCTAACTCTATTCTATCTCCAGAAACCTATCTCTAATAATTTTACAGGGACATATCTCTGATATTTTATCAATGACTTTTTTGTCCAATTTTTCCCATCATTTTCCTGCCAGCTGCAATCTGCAAAAAAATAAAATATTTAAAAATACGAAAAATCAATATGATCATCGAATTGAAAATCACAAACATCAGTTACAACTAGCAAAATATCAATGGAAAATCATAAATCATCGACTAAAAAATTGCTGCAATTGTTTAAAAATGAAATAAAAATCAACAAAAATTGAAAAAACAAAACATCGACTATAACTAACAAAACATCAATTGGGAATGATAAACATAATAAACTGAAAATCATAAAAACATCAAAAATCATAAACCAAAAATCATAAAAAAACATCAACAAAGTTTAAACTATTAGTTTTTATAATAAAAAAACTACAAACATCAACTTACATCATCCAAAAGATAAAAACATCAATTACTATCATCTAAACATCACCCAGAAAATAAAAAACATAAGAAATAAACACTACAAAACATCAACCTATATCACCAAAAAAGCTAAAATAATCAAATCCTATCACCTAAAACTCACATAAAAATGAAAAATATCAACATGAGAGTAAAAAAGCTAAAAACATCAACCCATATAACCAAAAAAAAACATCGACTCATATCAAATAAAACTCACTAAAAAAATGAAAACATCAGCACGAGTGGAAAAAAAAACTAAAAATCTCAACAAAAAAAACTACGGTACCTCAAGAGTATAAATTCTTCACTATGAAAATCATGAAACATCAACAATTTTTTAAATAAAAAACTACAAATATCAACCTTTATCACCCAAAAACTACAAACATTAACTCCTAACATCTAAACCTCATCCGAAAAATGAAAAACATCAACATGAGAAAAAAAACACTACAAACATAACCTCCTATCACCTATACTTTAACCAAAAAATGAAAAATACCAACATGAGAAAATAATTTAAAAACTATAAATATCAATCCATATCACCCAAATAAACTACAAAACATCAATTCATATCAAATAAACCTCACCCGAATTGTGAAAAACATCAACATGAGAGGAAAAGAAAGGCTACAAACCTCAGCCAAAAAGCTACAGTACCTCAACAACATAAATTATTTAAAAAAATGTCCTAATGGGATTCGAACCCATGCCTAAAACCTCAAAACCCACACGCTAACCACAAAACCAATGAACAATAAAAGAACATTCTTTCAGTCAAATAGTAATAAATCTCAACATATAGCTCAAGAATATAAATTCTACAAAGAATAAGGCCTAGCAATATTCAAACCCATGTCTACAATCTCAATGCCTAGATACTAACCACTACACCAAAGAATCTTTATTGATTATATACTCAGCTAAATAATATTAAGCCTTATCAAGTCTTTGAAAAAATAAAACACAAAATTAAACCTCACATATCATTAGAATAAGCTTAGTCGTCCGCCTCCGGCGTCGCCACCATCTTCCACCACCACCGCCAAATCCGTCCGCTGCCATCGTCATCCGCCATCGCAGCCGTTCGTTGTTGTTGTCGCCATCGTCCGCTGCCTCCACCTTCGCCATCACCATTTGCAGCCACCGACACTTGCTTTCACGCGCGCCTTCTTCCTTCTGGAGCGTGCATCTCACACTTTCTTCTTCAGCGCGATCTTCTCCTTTTCCACCGCAAGCTTGTCGATGGCAATGCTCCTCCGCACGAACTTGTCAATTGCAGTGCTCCTCCGCCGTGAGCTCGTCGACATCGTCGACATTGCAGCACCTCCGGGAACATTGCCTTCGTAGGCATGAATCACAGAGGCATCGCCACGCAGAAAAATGGATAACAGAGTGTCGACGTCGCAGTGGAGAGGCGTGAATCGAGAGGAATTGCAGCGGAGGAGCTTGGGCAAGACGTCGCAGTGATCTAGCCGGAGTCGATTGAATCTCACCGACGTTGCATAGATTACCCTCGCGGAAGAAGAATCAGGACGGTTGGGCACGACAAGGCGAGATTCGGCGGAGGCGGGAGAATCCGGCGGTAACTGTGGGTCAGAGTCGATTTCAGGCGGTTGCAGGTTTCCGATCAAAGGAGGAGGAAAGAAAAATGAATATTATGATAATTTTGTGATATATATATAGTATTTTGATGATTGCACAGTATGTCCCTAAATTTATTAGTATGTTTTTAAAAAATTCATCCCAAATAAAATTTACAATAATTGCATAATAAACGTTGTCTTAAAATTTAGGCGGTTTAAAACAAAACTTTGAGGGGGAAAATTTAGGGTCTTCTTTAGATTTATTCCTTTTTAAACAAACGTCACATGCCTTCTCCAAACGATTACTATCGTATACTGTAGGTAAAAAATGGAGAAAAAAAAACCGACAATTAATTGGGTATTAAAGTGATTAGGGTGCTGGATATGTGTTTTGGTATAGGTATACCAACATAAATTCCTTAACTGCAACCAGTAAATCTGCTTGTATTATTTCCCAAGTAGCTCTATAAAACTTACCCTTGAAACCATCTGCCCTACAACACCAGATTCTCCTAGGCTAAAGACAGCTTGCTTAAGCTCCTGTTGATCTACAGTTTTTAGAAGGAGGAGGTTATCCTCATATGTGATTAAGGCAGGGATATATTTGAGGATGTTGTGCAGAATGGAGAAAGAACAGAAAATATGAACGAAATTAACAAGACACAAGATTTACGTGGTTCACCAATTT
>JAULKM010010852.1:0-14797 GCA_032355605.1 Rubia tinctorum
ATCTACTTTCTAGTAGTATAGCCGCAATTAGGGCATATAAATACTATCTTTGAGAGGCACGACGACGGCCTCCCACCGCGCCTCACATTTGTTAGATGCTCAGAACATCTGGGGACGCCTTACTCGTACAGTTCTTGAATTGGGTCATGATTCAGATGTGTTCCAGACTCGGAAGCACAGAGGGTTGGATATTATGGCCATCATGAGGCTCTTCTGAGTTTGGAACTTACCCAATTTATATTTGTACAAAACCCTTTTTTTGTGTTTATATTTTAATGATACCCCATTTTTTGGAAAACGAAATTGGCAATTGGCCATCATGAAGCTCTATGAATGTATATGTTTGGCATCGACAAAGGTACGAGCAATTAAATTACACTTGTTTTAGGACATTGATTTTGGGTTGAAATGTTTTAAGACCTAATATCTAAATAATTGTTATTGTGAATGGTTAAATGTCAGTGTTTGTTGCTTACCTGTTAATGTTCGTTGTTCTTCCTTGTTCTTCAATTACACTCAAATAGGTAACCAATTATGGATCGAATTGAATTGATTAGTAGGGACTTGAGAAAATCACCGGTTACTTCCCGTTGATCGAATCCTTTCTTATGGTTGCCTTTTCACACGATTTGAAGAAATGTGTGTTGTGAGCTTTTTGCCCTTGTAAGGATTGTAGAAATGATGTATATTTGGTGCGGAAGAAGTTATATGAACATCTCATCATGCGTGGGTTTCAAACTAGTTACATTTCTTGGGTCTGGCAAGGGGAGGATGAAACGGGTGTGGAGGAAGGGCAAATATGTTAAGAATTAGATGATCCATTTATGAGTGAGGGATTCTATGATATGGTGCAGGATGTTGCTATAGATTTTCATGGTAAACCTGATGTCCTTCAAGTTTTACATAACGATAAGAAAACACCCTTGTACAACGGTGCCATACCTTCAGTTTTGAGATCCACCTTGCAATTGATGAATTTGAAAGAAATATATGTTTTGACTAGACTCTTGAATTGATTCATGATTTTCTGCCAGAAGGAAATCTTTTGTCGGACCGATCATGTGCTGCTAAAAGAATTCTATGTCCAATGGGATTGGAATTGAAAAAATATTCACGAGTGTCCTAATGATTGTATGTTATACATGAGGGAGGAGGACGAGGTCTTCGAAAATTGTTGAGTTTGTGGAAAATCTCGTTACAAGTCAAAGCGTGATGGAATCGATGTTGGTGCTAAAACGGAGTTAACTATGATGAAAAAGATATTGGACAAAGTTTATGGTATCTCCCTATCATTCCCTAGTTGAAGAAATTGTTTGCCTCCAAAGAAGATGCAAAATTATTTCGATGACACGCCGAAAGGGAATGACCAGCAGATGGGTCATTAGTCATACGTCAGATGGTGAACAGTGGAACAAACTGGATACTATGTATCCTGAGTTCGGTGCAGAACCGCGATATTTTAGACTAGGGCTCTCAACTGACGGAATGAACCCATTTGGTAATATGAGTACCACACAGAGCTCGTGGCCTGTTATGATGGTGATTTATAATCTAACATCTTGGTTGACAATGTAGAGGAAGTATATGTTATTATCTATGATGATCTCGAGTCTTAAGCAACCTGGTAAGGACATGGATGTTTAATTGGCTCCGTTAATGGATAATTTGTTGACCTTGTTCAATACAGGGGTTCAGATGTATGATGGAAATGCAATAGAAGATTTCACATTGAAGGCTTTGTTTTTTTGTACCATAAAAGATTTCCCACATATGGGAATTTGTCAGGGTACTCGGTGAAAGAACACTACGCTTGTCCGGTCACCCATGGCGTGCTGCTAAGAAGTGGTTCAAAGGTGAAGTGGAGCTTAGAGGGCCACCAATACCCTTGACTAGTGGTAAGGTATTTGGTAGAACGAAGAATTTTTCTAATGATTTTGGGGGAAAAAGCGAAAGGCTTCTTGTGAGGGTAGTTGGAAGCAATGCTCTACATTTTTTAGACTCCCTTACTGGAAGCACTTGGAAATCAGACACTATCTTGATGTGATGCACATTGAGAAGAATGTGTGTAACTCTTTGGTGGAGACATTGTTGAATACACCCGGTAAAACTAAGGATGGGTTAAAGGCTCAGCTTGACCTAGTCGAAATACGAATTAAGAAAGATTTATGTCCTATTAGAAATGGCGATGATTGTTATCTACCTCCTGCTTGTTATTGCATGTTGGAGGCAGAGACCAAGTCATATTGTGAGACCCTTCGTGGTGTCAAGGTGCTAGCATGTTATTCTTCAAACATTAGTTCATGTGTTTCTCTCGCCATAGAAGGTGGTTCATGAAAAACCGCCTTATTATTTGGTTGAACCACCTTCGTTTAATACACAATCTCGAATCAAAAAGGTTTTGAACTCGAAACGTGTGGAGGAAGAAGGTTCCTAAAAAAATGAAGGAACTGACTTTGTAGGCTGTTTTTAATCAAGTAGCCTATACTAGTGCCTTTCATTTAATAACCGGAAAAATTACCATATGCGGGAAAATTATTAATAGTATAACTAACATCACTTTCAATGTAAGTAATCTTCAACACTCACGTCATATGTCCGGACACCCTCCTTAAATAACATCAACAAATCCTAAACAAGAGGAGAAAGATACAAATCTATGTCACTACACGGTTGCTAAAGACCATGGATCATAATGGATAACAACACATACTTACATTTCATTGTCAACCATGACGGAAGATTTTAGATAACCAACATAACAGGCCAAGAACTATGTGTACTGCTCATATTACCAAATGGATTCATTCCATCGGTACATAGGCCCAACCTCAAATGCCGAGGTTCTTTTCCAAACCCGAGGTAAAGAGCATCATTTTTTTCCATTGCTCACCATCTAACATATGTCTAATCACATCAACTACTGGTAGATCCCTCTCTGCGTGCCATTGCAACAATTTTGCATCTTCCTTACATGCAAATAATTCTTTAGTCGGAGAACGATTGAGAGATACCACATCACTTTTGCCAGTGTTTTTTCCTTGTTTTAGTTAACACTTCCGCACTCACAGCAATTTCCCCCTCTTCAATTTTTACCGAGACTCACCACATACGCGACATGTTTCTAGATTTTCATCTTCTTTCCCCCAGTACAACATACTCAAATCCAATCCCATTGGGCAGAGAAATTTTTTTGCGACATACAACCTATCCAGTATCATGTTATCTTCGGGGAGAAATTCTCTAAGAAAGTCAGGAGTTTCGATCAACGACTTATCGGTTCACCCAAATTTGGCCTTCAAATTCATTATCCTGAGAGTCGTACTAAGTACCAAATGTTTTGAACCATTGTACAATGGCGTCTCTTTGTCATCATGTAAAGCTTGTAAGGTCTTGGGTTTACCGTGGAACTCTTTCACAATATCCTCAACCATTTCATCAAATTCTGCATTCCCATCTAATTCATCTTCCATATTCATGTTACTCAAATCATTTGTCCACCGATTATTAGATGTCCCCGCAACTTCTTCCTCCCTAAGTACACATCATTTTTAAAGTATTTACAGGGACATGGGGCTTGCACAACACCATTTTTAGAAGCATTTTCAAACACGACCATAAGAAAAGTTTCAATCAATGACATGTAATCGGTTATTTTCTAAGATCATTACCAATGATTTCATCCCATTCCATTATCCTTCAAGTCAATTAAAATGCAACCCATTAATCATAACCCTAAACTCTAGTTAACCTTACTAAAAACCCTAATTCAAGATTAACATAATAAACTCTAGTAAAACCAATAATAATTATGTACAATGATGTTTTATACAATTTACCTTCCCCAATGAATACAATGCTCTTCTATGGGCAAGGAAAGGGAGAAAACCCTTAAAATTTGATTGTTTGTGAAGTTTTGAAGAAATGAACGCATTTTTTATACCGGGTGGGTTCCGAGTTTGGAACCTACATTTTAAAATTATTAGATCGGAAATTAACGTTCCGAGTTCAAAAACTTAACCCCCCCCCCCCATGGTCTTTAAGAACTCGGAACGGCTATCATCTTTTCACAATTGTTACGGACAACCAGTTACGGACTCCGAAACCTATTTGTCCCCTATTCCGAACTCGAAACAATACTCAATTAAAGGAAGTTAGACATGACCACATTTAATTAGGGAGAATAAAAGGTGGTTATAAGATTAACTTGCTTTAATTAGCCCTAATTAAAGGCAGTTATTTAAAAACCGCCTTTAATTGAAAAATAACCGCCTTTACAAAAAATTCTTGGGCCAACCATGCATTCCAAGTTCAGAACACCTAAAATGAGGTGGTTCCACATTCTTTTAACCGTCTTTTATCCCCGGTTTTAATGAGTTTCTCTCTACAAGTGTAATATAAGACATAAGAGCCATCGAGAAATATTTTATGATATCACCAATGAGTGTATGGTGTTCGGTATATGTAAATAACTAAAAAATTCATTGTGGAAGCATGAAGCATTCAAAAATAATTTGTGTGGGTGTGGTTTAAAACCCTTGTTCTTTTAAGCAATGTATACTTCAATTTAGTAAAAATTAAATTTATACTATTTAATTTAATTTTGGTTTACTGTTATATTTTTAACGTTTACTTTTAGTTTAGTTCAGTTTAGTAGAAATCAACAGAAAAGATATTATTAATTAAGACCCTGTTCTAATTAACTTATCAACACTTCATATTTGATCTAGTAAATTGTGTATTGATGCTATTTAACTTAGTAATTACCTATTAATACTATTTTTCACCATGTTAAATTTTAGTTCAGTTCAGTTATGTAACAAGTATGTATTAGTGAGAAGTCGATAATAATTTGACAAACGTCAAATGACTTGTACCATTAAGAGCATGTGCAGTGAAAGTTTCTTTTTGGTTTCTTTGTGGAAAGAAATCAAAAAAGAAACTATGAAATCCCAAAGTGGGAGTTTCCTGGTAGTCTCATTAATTTGAAACTGGGCGTCGGTCACTTACAAATGAAACCGCCCCAAAGCAGCAACACTCACGTGCATGGGGTCCGCGCTGATATGCGGGCCATTTTCTATCCTCCCCCCAAGCTTCCATGTGTCAGCTGGTGATATGAACATGTGGCAACACTTGCTGTCATGGGATGAATATTATACGACGTCATTTGTTATAATTGAAATCGTTCATGTAACCCAATGTCGGCGATCTCTATTTGACACGTGAAGTGCACGTGACCAATGGATCTTTCTTTCTTTTTACTATCTTAAGTTGCACAAGGAGATTTTATTTCCCGAAAATATATATATTAAAAGTCATTAATAATTTTGGTTAACTAGATTTAACAATAAAAAATTTATATATTAATTTTTTTAAAATGAATATTAATTTTCTTTATGAATTACATTGAGTTTGAATACAGTTAAAATTACCATGTAAATAATGAAAGGATAAAATTTTGACCAAATATATATATACATGTCAAAGCGATGGCCTTGTAAAAGTCTAAAAAAAGAAGCTCTATTTAATGGTATCAATTGAAATTGCATCCATTTCATACAGAAGGTTTGCAATGGCTCTCGTGTTGAAGACGTATTTTGGTTTAAGTGTATCTATGTTACGTGACAATCGATGGTCATCCAAGCAAATTCCATATTGAAAATGCTCTAAGGGTATGAGTGCACAATTCGTGCTATTAATAGGATTAGCCTCTACCTTGAGGGATTTTTTCCACCGTAACACTTCTGATATCATCAATAGTGGAGGCCAAAGTTTCAGTATTGTGTCACGCCAAATTATTTTTGACCAAATAAATTGGCACTTTCAAAATTCGAGGTTACAAGTTTTGGAACACGACTGTGTTCTAACCAATTACCAATTTATAGTTTACAAATAGTTTTCTTGAGTCCGTCTCTTGATAAACGATCTTTATATAAGTTATGGAAAAACCAAGGTTTAAAGTGGAAATTAGAAGAAATGAAGATAAAATTTTCAAGTTGCATGAATCGGGTTATAAATTTTATAACTACTACATGTTGCATAATAAAATTTTAATATTGCAACTCAAATTTTTTGCCTTTTATTATTTTAATTAAACCTCATTTTCCATTAATTTATAGAAAGGCAGTGTTTTCCAAGATTTTACCAATGTTCTTAGTTCATTTTTTAAATCATAGCAAATGAAGTTTTCAACATGGGGTTTTTAGGAAAAATTCCGTACGTTTGTCAATGAATTAAGTACTCCAAATAACTTTCACTTTAGTCCATTTTATAAATAATTTTATTTATAATTTTTTATATGTGATCATTCAATCTATCAAAATTTATGCAAAATCTTACAAAAACTAAATTTTTACATCAAAAGATACTACCACATCAACTTAAAAAAATATTGAGTCAAAAGCAAATACGAAATTAATTGTGGGACGAAAAAAATAGTACTTATGAAAATTTCAAGGCTTAAATAACGCTTACAGTTAAACTGAGCAATTATGCATGTGTGTCTATCCCTAAACTAACTCTTAGATTGTGTAGAAAATAATAATTAAGTATTGCTTGAGGTTGAGCTAGGTTACAAGACCAAAGAATAAGCCTATTGGTCAGGTTATTCCATGGCTTTCGCGGTTCAAAACTTAGGGTTTAGTGACATTGTATTGGAAAAATATCTTTCGTAGCATTGTGGGTGTGACACTTTGTGTAAAACATGTACTAGTGTTTTTAAAGAATCTTGACCCAATCATTTGATAATGTATTAATTTTATTTATAAATGACATTTATTACAATTTTAAATAGTGTTACATAAATTCGTAATAAATAGCCATGAAAATAACATAAAGTTTTTAAATTCATCCGGTCGAGTTTACAATAAGTGTTAGCATCAGAATTTTAAATACATTGCCTAATTACGGACATTTTTTTTCAAAAAGATAGAAGTTTCTTGCTATCATTTTTACGTCTAAAAGAAGAGCTGAATAAAATTCTAGAGTTTTATGTTCAGATACAAAAATACTCTATCTATATTTAAATGTAGCATCTCCAATTGCTTGACTCTCAGGCACGAATATAAACTGAAACGTTAGAAGAAGCCATTTTGCCTTGTTATATTCATCGACTGCAAACTTCCCGAGTTTTGTCACCTTTGGATCACTAGGATTTAGAATTAATGCACGAAGACAATGAATTTCATTAATATCATCAACCATGGACACATTAAATAGTGGAAGGAAAATCACTATAGCTAGGGTAGGGAAATTCCAACGAGACATTATTTGTTTGATTAAGTATTGTGAAGTGTGGAGAATGGGATTAGTAAATTGTGGATTTAGCTTTGTCGGAATATTGCAACATTTATAGGGTTTGAAAATGAAAACGTTTATGCTGACAAAAGTTATCACATTTAAAATGAAGTGTTAATATCTAGTTAAAGAAGAAATCAAATCCTTATTAATATATGTTACCTTTAAATATAGGGGAAAATGCAATAAAAGAGATATCAACAAATCAATTGAGTCAGATATTTTTTCATGATATTAGTTACTCTATTCACTTTGTTTTAAAGGTTACTATTTAACAGTATAAAAGAATTTCTAAACAGTGAGTGGGTGGATGAGCTGAGGGTGTTTTTCTCCATTATCATTGAATCAATTCTTTAAAAAGGAGTGGCAAAATATGCTCATAACCTGCAATAAAGCGGGTTTTTAATTTATTTTTTTACCCACTTGGTTGTGAGTAAAATGGATCAAAGGTAAAAAGGATCGCGAATCAAATGGATAGTTTTAAATTTAAGTTGGGCGGTAGGGTAATGGGTTGGCCGCAGGTCTATAAAATGAGTAAATTTTTGGGTCCAATTTTCTGCAATATCAATCACGGGTTGAGATTTAAAAAATAAATAAGAAGTTTTAAAAAATATAAATAATCTCCGATACACATCTATAATTTTATAATTAAAATTGAAAAATATATTGTTTTGAAATATATACAAATATTTTTCAAATTGTGTCGGATTCCATATACTTTGAAATATGGATCAATATGGGTTGCGTAATTTTTTACCTCCGGATTTCAACCCAACTCATTTTCGACACGACCTATTTTTTGATTAGTTATAAAACGGGTTAAAATGTATCATACCTATATATTGTTTATTATTCATGTTACCTGATTCATATTTAAACAACCCATTCATTTACCATCTTTGTTTACAAAGATTCTCACAATAATAATTTTACTTATACATCAATAAAAAAATTATTTTGAATCATCTATTTTAACCATGTGAGTTATAGTTTGTGATTCTATATATTCCATTATGATAGAAAATAGATAGTTTTAAATTATTTTTATTTTTATTTTTTTTAAAAAAATATTTTCGTATAAGTGATCCTAATATAGATATGCAAGCCATCGAGAAATATTTTGTGATATCACCACTGAGTGTATGGTGTTCGGAATATGTAATTAACTAAAATAATCATTGTGGAAGCGTGAAGCATTCAAGAATAATTGGTGTTGGTGTGTGGTTTAAAACCCTTGTTCTTTTAAGCAATTTATATTTCAATTTAGTAAAAATTAGATTTATACTATTTAATTTAATCTTGGTTTAGGGAAATATACAAATATAACCCTATATATTGAGAAAGTGCAATTATTACCCTGAGATAATTTTAGTGGAAAAAAAGCCTAATTAGTTGATGAAAGTGCAAATATAACCCTATGGTGAGAAATCCTGAGTTGACCGGGTTTTTCCGGCGTTGATCCCCCTCCCCCCAAATGATAAAAATTCCCTCGACCAAAATATTAATTTGGCTGGACAATTATACCCTTACCCACCACCGGACTACTGTCGGACCACCGCTATCAGGCCACAATCGGGCCACCGCTGGACCAAGTAGGGTTATATTAGCACATTGTGAAAACTAATAGGGTTATTTAAGCACATTCCTAAAATTTATAGGGTTATATCAACACATTCGTAAAAAATGTAGGGTTATATCAACACATATTATAAATGCAAAACTCATCAACATTAAAAATTCTAGGTCGGAGAGAACAACAAAATAAAAACTACAAACACAACACCAAAACTTATCCAATCATCAATCTGGACAAAAATCAACAAAATAAAAAAATATTATTAAAAATCCTTATATTCTATACCATATATACCAAATATCTCTATTGATGTGATAAGAAGCAAAAAAAATCACAGAGTCAAACTCAATATCGCATTAATCTAGTGAATTGAGGGGAATTTCGGATGAAAATACCATTTTTGAAAGGTTCTCGCACCTCCACTTCAACATCTATTGCGTCGACCTCACCAAAGCTTTTTTTGCCACTAGAATCACACTCTAGAATGTTGAAAATCGGTAGAAGAGACTGAAATGGCGATTGCATGCGGTCGGCGTTGATTGTGTACTAATATAACACTTTGTTTTTATAGTATGTGCTGATATAACCCTACATTTTTTTTTACAAATGTGCTGATATAACCCTATAAGTTCTAGGAATGTTCTGATATAACCCTATCAATTTTCATAATGTCCTAATATAACCCTACCTGGTCCGATGGTTGTCCAGTGGTGGTCTGGCGGCGGTCCAACGGTGGTCCGAGGGCAGTCCGACTGCGGTCTGGCGGCAGTCCGGTGATGGTGCGGCGGCAGTTAGGTGATGGTGCAGCGACGGTCCGACGGCGGTCTGGCGATGCTTAGGACAATAATATTATTTCCCTTTTTTAAAAGAAGAGCACAAATATCTTTTCATGAAATTCCGACTAAAAGTTGCCGAAAAGTGTTATATTTGCACTTTCACTTATTATCCAGGGTTATATTTGCACTTTCAATTATCATAAGGTTATATTTGACTTGTGTGAATTATATAGGGTTATATATACACTTTCAATTATCAGATTACTATATTTTTAACGTTTACTTTTAGTTTAGTTTAGTTCAGTAGAAATCAACAGAAAAAAATATTATTACTTAAGACCTTGTTCTAATTAACTTATCAACACTTCATATTTGATCAGTATATTTTGTATTGATTTTATTTAACTTAGTTATTATCTATTGATACTATATTTAACCACGTTAGTTGTAGTTCAATTATGTTATGTAACAAGTATGTATTGATGAGAAATCAATAATAATTTGACAAATGTCAAATGACTTATACGACTAAGAGCTTGTGCAGGTGGGGTTTTTTTTGTGGTTTCTCCGTGGAAAGAAACCACAAAGAATTGGGGGTTTCATAGTGTTCTCATTAATTTGAAATCGGCCGTCGGTCTCTTGCAAATGAAACCACCCAAAGCAACAACACCCACGTGCATGGGATCCTCGCTGACGAGCTGGCCATTTTCTGTCCCCTCACCCTCCCCCCCCCCCCAGCTGACACATATCAGTTGGTTATTGGAACACGTGACAACACTTGTTGTTGTGGTTTGAATATTATATAACATTATTTATTGTAATCGACATCGTTCATGGTAACCTAACGTCGGTGATATCTATTTAACACGTGAAGTGTACATGACCAATGAGTCTTGCTGTCTTTTACTATCTTAAGTTGCGCAAGGGGATTTTATTTCTCGAAGTATATATTAAAAGTCATTCATACTCTATGTTAACTATATTTAACAATAAAAAATTTAAATCTTAATTTTAAATTTTTTTATCTGAGTATTAATTTTCTTTATGAATTATACTAGGTTTGAATACTATTAAAATTACCATGTAAATATTGAAAGGATAAAATTTTGACCAAATATACATGCAAGTCAAAACGATGATCTCGATATAAAACTCTAGAAACAGAGGCTCTATTTAATGGTATCAATTGAAATTGCATCCAAATTAGACGGAAGGTTTGCAATGGCTCTCGTGTTGAAAACATTATTTTGGTTTAAGTGTCTATATGTTACGTGACGATCGACGATCATCCCAGTGAATCCCACATTGAAGATGTTCTAAAGGTATGATTGCACAATTCGTGTTGTTAATAGGATTAGCCTATATCTTGATGGATTTTTTCCACCGTTACACTTTCGATAACATCATTACTGGAGGCCAAAGTTTCAGCATTATGTGTCACGCCAAATTATTTTTTATCAATTAAATTGGCACTTTTAAAAGTCGAGGTTTCAAGTTTTGGGGCATTACTGTGTTCTATCCAGTTATAAATTTATAAGTTTAGAAATAATTAGTTCATTTTTTAAATCATTGCAATTTAACGATGGGGGTTTAGGTAAAATTCATTACGTTTGTCAATGGATTAAGTACACCAAATAATTTTCACTTTCACTTTAGTCCATTTTATAAATAATTTTTATTTATAATTTTTTATATGTGATCATTCAATCTATCAAAATTATCTTATGAAACTCTCAAATGTATCATTATTTGCTATTTTTAAGACTATTGATGACATCACTCAAGCAAAATCTTACAAAAACTAAATTTTGACATCAAAAAATGCTGGCACTTCAACTTACGAAAAAACATTGAGTCAAAAGCAAATACGGAATTAATTGTGGGATGAAAAAATAGTACTTGTAAAAATTCAAGGCTTAAATAACGCTTATAGTTAAACTGAGCAATTATGCATGTGTGTCTATCCCTAAACTAACTCTTAGATTGTGTAGAAAATAATAATTAAGTATTGCTTGGGGTTGAGCTAGGTTACAATACCAAAGAATAAGCCTATTGGTTAGGTTATTCCATTGTTTTCGCAGCTCAAAACATAGGTTTTAGTGACTTTGAATGGGGAAAATATCTTTCGTAACATTGTGGATGTGACATTTTATGTAAAACATGTACTAGTGTTTGTAAGGAATCTTGACCCAATCATTTGATAATGTATTGATTTTATTTATAAAATGACATTTATTACAATTTTAAATAGTGTTACATAAATTTGTAATAAATAGCCACTAAAATAACATAAATTTTTAAATTCATCCGGTCATTCCTCTGAGTTTACAATAAGTGTTATCTTCATAATTTTAAAAACATTGCCTAATTACGGCCAATTTTTTCAAAAGATAGAAGTTTCTTGCTAGCTTTTTTACTATCTAAAACAAGAGCTGAGTAAGATTCTAGAGTTTTATGTTCAGATACAGAAATACTCAATCTATATTTAAATGTGTCATCTCCAATTTCTTGGCTCTCAGCCGCAAATACAGACTGAAACGTGAGAAGAAGCCCTTTTGCCCTGTTATATTCATCGACCGCAAACTTCCCGAATTTTGTCACCTTTGGATCACTAGGATTTAGAATTAGTGCACGAAGACTGCCAATTTCATCAATAGGATCAACCATTAACACATTAAAAAATGAAAGGAAAATTACTAGAGCTAGGACTAAGAAATTCCAACGAGACTTTATTTGTTTGCTTTAGTATTGTGAACTGTGGAAAAGGGGTGTGGAAATTGTGAATGTACCTTTGTCAGAATATTGTAAAAATTATAGGGCTTGAAAATGAAAATGTTTATGTTGACAAAAGTTATCACGTTTAAAATGAAGTGTTAATGTCTAATTAAAAAATATCAATTCCTTATTAATGTATATTACCTTTACATGTAAGGAAAAATTCATAAAAAGAGATATCAAACAATCAATTGAGTCGAATATTTTTTCATGATATTAGTTACTCCATTCTCTTTGTTTTTAAGGTTACTCTGTAACAGTATAGAAGATTTATTTTAAAACAGTGAGTGGGTGGATGAGCTAAGGGTGTTTTTCTCCATCTTCATTGATTCATTTCTTTAAAAGTGGGTGGCAAAATGTTCCCATAACCCGTAAATAAAACGGATTTTAATTTAAATTTTTACCCACTTAGTTATGGGTAAAATGGATTGCGAATCAAATGGATAATTTTAAAATACAAGTTGGGCGGGTAGGGTAATGGGTTGACCGCAGGTTCTATAAAATAGGTAAATTCGCGGGTCCAATTTTTTCCAATATCAATCACGGGTTTAGATTTAAAATAAATAAATAAATACAAGTTTTAAAAAATACAAGTAATTTCCGATTCACATATTTATTTATTTTTAAATAGAATTGAAAACTATATTGTATTAAAATATATAAAAATAATTTTCAAATTGTGTCTCATCCCATATACGTTGACATATGGATCAATATGGGTTGAGTAATTTTTTACCAGCGGGTTTCAACCCAACTCAATTTCGGCACGACCCATTTTTTTACTAGTTATAAAACGGGTAAAAATGGATCATACCTGTATATTTTTTAAATTATTCATGTTACTTGATCCGTATTTAAACCGTCCATCCATTTACCATCTTAGTTTACAAGATTCTCACAATAATATGTTTTACTTATACATCAAAAAATGTTTTTATTTTAAATCATCTAATCTAACCAAATGAGATGTAGTTTATGATTCTATATACTTCATTATGATAGAGAATAGATAGTTTTAAATTATGATTAATTTTCTTTTTTAAAATTTATTGTCATATAAGTGATCCTAATATAAGATTTAGGAACCATCGAGAAATATTTTGTGACATCACCACTGAGTATGTGGTATTCGGTATATGTAAATAACTAAAAAATTCATTGTGGAAGCATGAAGAATTCAAGAATAATTTGTGGGTGTGGGAATTAAAACCGTTATTCTTTAAGAAATTTAAACTTCAATTTAGTAAAAATTATATTTATACTATTTAATTTAATTTTGGTTTATTATTATATTTTTAACGTTTATTTTAGTCTAGTTCAGTTCAGTGGAAATCAACAGGAAAAAATATTATTAATTAAGATCCTGTTCTAATTAACTTATCAACACTTCAGATTTGATCAATAAATTTTGTATCTATGCTATTTAACTTAGTTATTATCTATTAATACTATTTTTCACCATGTTGAATTTTAGTTCAATTCAATTATGCAACAAGTATGTATTGGTGAGAAGTCAATAATAATTTGACAAATGGCAAATGACTTACACCATTAAAAGCATGTGCAATGGGGGTTTCTTTGTGAGTTTTTTGTGGAAAGAAACCATGAAACCCCACAGTGGGAGTTTCATAATTGTCTTATTAATTTGAAATCGGGCGTCGGTCTATTGCAAATGAAACCATCCTAAAGCAACAACACCCACGTGCATGGGTCCGACCAAAACATTTTTTTTAAAAATCTACTCCCTCTGCCTCTCTTTTAGTGTCTTATTCAATGATAATTTTATGATTTTAATATCTTAAATTATGTTTTAAAATAAATTATGAAAATTAAATATTCTAAAAATATGTGTTAAGATGAATGTAGCAGTATCTCATGTGATATTTTTCACATTTATAAATTCATATATTTTTACAATACAGACAACATCAACTTTATTGATAATAGTGATGTAAGACACTAAAAAGGGGACGGAGGGATACCATTTTCTTTTAAAACAGCTTTTGTTTTTTAAAATTTTGCTTTTTTGTTTAAAAATATGCTTATTTTTTCTTTATTATTTAATTTTAGTTCATAAAATAATTTTACAAACTGAAATTGAATTTAAATTTTAAAATTTTAAAAAAACTTAATTGAAAAAATACAAGTGTATTATAAAATTTTATTTTGGGTAGGAAAATTTATTTATATTATAAATTAGGCAAAATCATGGAAAAAACCTTCTTTTCTTAAGTTTATAGAAAGATGGGGTTTAATTAAAATAATAAAAGGTAAAAGGTCTTAGTTGTAATATTAAAATTTTATTATGCAACGTGTAGTAGTTATAAAGTTTATAACCCGATTCATGCAACCCAAAAATTTTATCTTCATTTCTTCT
>JAULKM010010871.1:0-14796 GCA_032355605.1 Rubia tinctorum
CTTCTAATTTACACTTTAAACCTTGGTCTTTCCATGACTTATGGAAAGACCGTCTTTCAAGAGACGGACTCTTATAAGAATCACGCTCCAACAAATAGAAAAAAAAATACACTCCCTCTGTTTCACTATGTTTGGCAACATAGGTTTAGATGTTTTTTCAAGTGAAAATGTGTGGAGGAAATTCAGTGAGTAGAGTAAAAAGTTTAATGAGTGGTTGAGAATGATGTACATTTTGCTATAAAAAGAAATGTGACAACCTTAGAAAAACATACGAAAATGGTAAGTGTGTCAAACATAATGAAACGGAGGGAGTATATATCAAACAATCCCATTGGTTACATTAATTATACAATGATCTCGTGTCTAAAACAAGACTTTGAAGTGTAACAAGACTTCTCTGTTTTACTGTCTTTGACACATTCATTTTTTTTCCATATCCGCACATTTTTTTCCTTTTGGCTAGATTTCTTTATTTTCATCAACTCATTTAAAATTTTCTTCTTTCTACCTTCACTATAAATTCAAATACCTAAAACTATAGTACCAAATAAAAAAAAAAGACGAGGAGTATGAGAGGAAACTCCTGTTTTTCCCAATGGAGGGAGTAAAGTAAATGTTCCCCTAAAACATGCTTTTACCTGACAAACTGATGCTGTAACAATGGACCAGTTAAAAGAAATCCATAACGTACAAACATTGCACTCATAATTCACCCAGTCAGTAATCAGTATAAATACCGGTTATAACAAACAACTGCAGAATCATCCATAAAACCCCATTTCATCAACTTCTATAGTTGCAAACAAAAGGAAGAAAATGGCAAAAACTAAGGCAATGATCATCGTACTTATGGCTATTCTTGTAATTTCAGCTAGAGCAGCATTCGACTGCCCAGCTGCCCAAAAACAGCTATTTTCTTGCGCAGCATTTCTGATCAACCTCAGCCCTAGCCCTAGCCCCCAATGTTGCGGCAGTATTAAGGCGGTGGCTGGATCCGCCGCTGCCTCCCGGGAGAACTTGCGATCGGCGTGTGAATGCCTTAAATCCGCCATCCGGGGTTTTCCCGGCGTCAATTACGGCAATGCACGGCGTCTTCCTTCATTCTGCCATGTCCAACTGAATGTTACAATCGATCCCAATGTCGACTGTAAAAAGTACTTTAGAATTCATACTCGTGATACATTTTTCTGTCAACTTTATCAAATATATATTTAACTATTGATGACTTAGTTACATAACATAACAGTACGTGAAATTCTGATAGTTGGAAAAAATTTAACGATAAAGCACATGATAATATTACAATTTCATTATATAGTACTATTTAAAGAATGCGTGACAATTTGCTAAACAGAGTTAGTAATTGATCTTATTTTTTTTTGTGTTTCATTTATGATATTGTGTTTTATGAAAGAAATACTGCCTTGTTTGCTCATTGTAAACCTGTTAACCTGATTTCTTCATTTGTTTTGGCTAGGCTTTAAATGATGAAGATGGATGTTCTCTCTGAAGGATAGAAGCTTCAAGATAATAAAGAAGAGATACTTTTTATGGATTTAGTTTTGCTAGGCCTTTATGTCTTGGTTTTGTTATGTTAGAAAACTCCTTCGCCTGAACAAGTTCTCAGGTTCTGTTATGTTAGAGAACTCGGATTTAGTCATCTTTTTTTAAGTCAAATTGCATTAATTTATAATTATTAATATTTTTACTTATAAGTTAATAAAAATAAAATTATAAATATATATTTGATGAATTTAAATTACTACTACATAGTTGAAGTTAACTCATTTTGACTCAAAATAGTAAACTAAATATATTTGATTCAGGCGGAGAGATAATATGCAATGTAAGCCATGGCCCTTGGCCATTTGCTCTCTACGCAAGTTAGAACTGGGCCGGTTGGAGTTTTCCAACCCGATGCAGCCCGCTTTGAACCCCATTGGGAGTTTTCGGTCCCAATTTGATCCAATTTTTAATTGAACTCATTCTGAAATCCTCATTATACATGATTAAGTGTACTTTATAGTAAAAATCGGTACTTTTCTGCATTATTTATGTTTATATTGATGTACAATTTCATTACGCATGCATGCAATATAATACGTGGGGATGCAATGCTAAATCGTCCTCACTCTGTTTTTTTTATTATTAACACATTTTTGTTTTTGGATTATTTCATTTATATTTGCACACTTTCCATTTTTGGTAAGATTCATTCAACTTTATCCACTCATTCTACTTTAAATTTTACATTCAATTTCATCCACTCATTTTTCCCACCTAAATTCAAACATCTAAACATATGTTGTCACTTATAAGGAAACGGAGAGAGTACTCGAGTCTACAATATAATTCACCTAAAATCTATAGTAGTTCTTGTCACATGACATTCACACATACTTTTTGTCACATGTCATTCACACATAATTCCACGTCACTTTTTAAAATTAATTGAAAATATAATATTTTCAAAAGTTAATCCCCAATTTACAATGCAAAATGTCTTCCCCATATTCAATGATTTTTACATACTTCAATACTTTTCAATTAATGAGTAATATTTCTATTTAGGAATTTACACATTCTTTTTGTATTCTCAATCTCCATGTATTAGCGGAATTCTTTCATAATACTTATTTTTTACAATATATATTTTAAATTTGATACTCTTTTCATTTTGGTTTATTTTTTAATATTATCAATTTTCATTTCATGATAATAATTGAATCATTTTCATATACTTATTTTTTTTTACCCACTCTAATTAATTCTTTCCACGTAATTTAATTTGCCTACAAAAATATCTAAAATTACTATGTTAAACATATCAAATAATAGATGGAGTAACTTTTATATATATATATATATAAATGTTTCTAATAAATTTTATTTTTGAGACTAAATTAGTATACAATTCTTTATATAAATATTAAATATACTACTAAAAGATTTTATTTGTAAATGCTTTCAATGTTTATTTAACACTTTGGAAATTTTATTTGTAATTTTTCTTGGAGTCCGTCTCTTGAATACGATCTTTCCATAAGTTAGAAAAAACCAAGATTTAAATTGTAAATTAAAATAAATTAAAATAAAAAAATTGGATTGCATTAATCGAGTCATAAACTTATAACTACTGCAAATTGCATAGTAAATTTTCAATATTGCAACTAAAACTTTTTATCTTTTTATAATTCTAATTCTACCACATCTTTCCATATGCCTATGGAAAGATAATCTTTCCTAAAACATTGTCTATTTATATGACTTTATTTTTATTTTGTTAACTAATATTTATAAATGACATATTTTAGTACATATCATTATGTGATTGGTAATAGTATTATAAAATGAGTTCGTCTTTTGAAAGACCGTATTTCCATAAGTTATGAAAAAATCAAGGTTTAAATTGCAAATTAGACTAAATTAAGATAAAAAAATTGGATAATCGAGTCATAAACTTTTAACTACTGCACATTGCATAATAAATTTTAATATTGCAACTAAAACCTTTTATCTTTCTATAATTCTAATTCAACCCCGTCTTTACATATCCCATGAAAAGGTGGTCATTCCCACGACTTTGTCTATTTATATGAATTTATCTTATTTTTGTTAACTAATATTTAGAAATGACATATTTTAGTACATATCAATATGTGATTGGTAATAGTATTAAAAATGAGTTCATCTTTTGAAAAACCGTCTTTTCATAATTTATGGAAAGACCAAGATTTAAATTGCAAATTAGAAACAATCAAGATAAAAAAATTTGTGTTGCATTAATCGGGTCATAAACTTATAACTACTGTACGTTGCTTAGTAAATTTTTAATATTGCAACTAAAATCTTTTATCTTTCTATAATTCTATTTCAACTTCATCTTTCCATATGCCCATGGAAAGACGGTCTTTCTCAAACTTTTGTCATAAAAAAGTTAATGTATTAAAGTATATTATATTTTAATTTTAATATCAAATTTAGAACATCATAAACTTTAACTTTCTTTAATTTGTATAATTAATAGTTATAAAATATTGAAAATTTAAAACTATATTTTTTTATCTAAGATGATGAATTTATATATTTTTTTCAAAATTTAAATCTTATATTTTATATATTTCCGATTCAATCAATTAATCATTAATTGCTAACAATATACCTAATTTCAAAAAAAATAGATTTAACATACATAATTTTTTTATCATTATAAATGAGCTCCTAATTATATTTGACCATGCATGATTCAGCCAGTAGTGCTGTCGAAAATGTTCAACCTTTTACGGAGTACAATATTTGTTGACCACGAAAGCTATTTTCCCCGGTCTTCCTTAAAATGCTTAATAAAAAAATGATCTTCTCTAGAATGTCTTTTTTTGTTGAAAAATAGTACAATGTTATCAATTAACCATTAAAAATATTATTGGAAGAAGAATAAAATGGATATCTATAACACAAAGTTTAATTAGTAAAACAACTATCATCTAATTTTAAATTTTAATAAACATATTTTTTATCATAAATTGTGCAATGACGCGATATTACAATCAAATCTTCACAATTTTGATCATTTTTCATATCCTATAGAATCCGTATGCATGCAATGGTGATATCGATGATGTTATTTTGCTAAAGTGGTATTTATTAATATTTTCATCAAATAATTAAATTAAATCAAAAATATTTATTTATTTATATAATAATATTCAAATTTACATCGCACGACTATTATCTAGTATAGTTAGATAAGTCATCAATTAGATGAGCAATACTTTCTGAACAACATGCTATAATAAACAATTACTCACTCCACCAGAACTCACGACAATTTATGACAATAACACAATTAAAAAAGATCAAGTAGCAACCGTTTACCAAATGTTATATACTGGTCCTTCACGGAAGCATGCATTATAAGGGGCTTACGTGTAGTTGATTACGATCAGCTTACATCAGCTTGTAAACATACTTAAGACCATGTTTAATGGTAGAAACCGCTACTGATTTCTTACCAATTAAATATATTATTTTTCTCATTATCTCTCTTCCACCTAACTCTAAGAAATCACTTAACAAACCATTCATTTTCTTCTACACAGCGATAAAACCCACTTTTTACTATTCATGAACCCCACTTGATTTTATCTATCATATTCATTAATTTTACCATCAAAATTTAATTTAATTAAATTTATCTACTCAAAATAAGTTGAATGTGAAATTTAATAATACATTTTTCATTTTTTAAATTTCATTTCATTTCATTTTTTTCATAAATTATTTAATATTTTGGGAACAAAAATTTTCCAGAATTTTCTTTAAAAAATTACGGGGTTTTATAGATTTTTTTAAAAAAATTTACAGAATATTTTTTAAAAAACTCATATTTTAAAAAAATAAAGGTAGGGACACGTGGTCCAACTAGAGGTTGCCACATGTCCCTCCATTTAAAAAAAATTAGGGTGCATGGGCTGGGACACGTGAACCACTGAATGACTAACATATGTCTCATGCTGTGACGAAAAAAATGACCGCATCCAGCAGCCCTCATGCACATATGGTTGTGTAAGTGGACCAATTTCTTAATAATTTCCATACAAGAAATTAGGGTACGATTACTTTATGTGTTTTCAGTTTTTAGAGCGATTTTTTTAAATTAATAAATAACAACTGCACATGCTAAGAGCCCCAACATTCTATCAGTGTCCAATTCCAAACAACCAATTAAATGTTTGCAATAAATTTGAGTACGACCATTTACCCACTCCTACACTTTCATAATTATGCTGGCAGCTTCTTCAAACTCTGACAGCCTTACTTTTGACACCGTTCATATTTTAAAGTTGCTTTACTTGAAAACTAATCTATTCAAAAGATATTTTTAGAATTATTCTAAGCTTCAATAATACCTTTTTCTCTCGTATACCTCAAAAATAAGGTTGGTGTTCCATGTTAAACTTAACTATTGATAAATGTTGTTCAAGATAGTTTTTAACATATGCCAAAAACTAGAGTTGTAAATATCTAATCCCAATTGAGAATTGGGTCTGGACCGACACAATTGAACTCAACCCAAAATTTAATTCTGACCCAAAAATATGGACCTAAATCGGCTCTCACGATCAAATTTAACTTGAAATTCGATTCTCACCCGATAAATATCAACCCCAACCCAATACAACCTAATTTAACTCGAAACCGAATATGACCCGATAATCTGTACCCAAACCCTACCGAAAACTGAACCCGAGATCAACCCGAACTTGTATACAACCCAAAACTGTTTCAACTCTAACTCGGTTCAACCCGATAAATCAGTTATATAACCCTGGACGTAATCAAGTCAAAATCGATGTTGTTATAAAAAGTCAATAAATAATTAACATGAAACCAAATTAACTTGGTTATGAGTCAAACTAATAAATTATTTAGGCATACTTATTAAAATAAAGTAGGATTTATAATTGGAAGATTCAATCGATTGCTCCCAAAAGATGAGTTTAGCTAATACTAATCTTCCTAAAAATCACAAACAAAATCATAGAGAAGAAAGGAAGAGAAAGATGAAAAGAAAGAGAAAACTAGAGTTCTTGGAGAGTAGAATTCGGCCTAGAGATAAGGTTATGAAGGGGTGGCCAAAAATGCCTTATATAGTATGAGAAAAAGGAAAGGAAAAAGTAAAAAAGAAGAAGTAAAAGTGAGTAGGCCACGCAGGCATCGTCCTCGACCGCTCGAGCCGTCAACGTCCTAGAAAATCGGCCTATGAGCGCCGCAAGACATCGTCTCCCGCCGCTCGAGTGGTCTAGCAATTTGTGCCTTCTTGTTTTGCTTCCCATGGGTGAACCGCTGATCCGTTTCGAAAGTTATTGTAGTAAATTTTATGCTACTGGTGAAGACAGATCTAATGATGCTATCCATAGACACTATTTCATCTTGGATCATTATCAAAACCTTATCCAAAGTGTTTCACCCATTACTTTTGCCCTTTCTTCATTCCTTCTACAATCTATCTTCTACCACTTTGAATGACCTTCCCCATTATTCTACCATCCTTGAGAATGACCTTCTCTAGTGATTGGTCTCTAATAAGCTCACAAAACACATAGGAATTTATCAAATCATAGAGATAGAACACATTAGACATCATGTGATTAAAAACTAGGAAAATTAGGGCAAATTGTCGCACAAAGTGATTCTAAACCCCTATTTTGTAAAACACATAATAATCTAATTAACCATCAAAAAAAACTAAAAAGGGTATTAATTGTATTAAGAAAACATAAAAATCATGTCTCATCAAGAAAGATTCAAATTCTAGTTTGCCTGAATCAAGAAAGTTGGTGTGCGGTGCTAGTTTCGAAATCGTTGTATCCTGGGAAAGTGTGCGCTCATTGATTCTTACACCCGAGGGAGAACGAATACACTTTAAGGAAACTGTCCAACATGCCTCGACTATTGTTTTACGGGTATAAAACAAATAAGAGGTTGATTTAGACTATTTTAACTTTTGATTTATTTTCAGTTTTACGATTTTCGCAAATTTTTATTACAATTTTTACCTAACAAAAATTTCAACAATTTCTGTAGTACTCCCTCCATTTCATTGGATGTCACACTTTTTTTTTTATTGTTTTTGTGAATTTGGCACACTTTCATTTTATGAAAATATTCCTTCAATTTCATCCACTCATTCTACTCTTCTCTTTCTAAATTCAATTTCATCCACTCATTTCATTCACCTAAATCCAAGCAGCTAGAGATATGGTGCCACATCCAACGAAACGGAGGTAGTACAACAGAACCAACAAATGAGAAACATTTTTTAAATTGATAATAAAATTACAAAGTTTCTAATCATATTTATTCTTGACAGAAAATATAAATAAAATTAGCTATGTATACAGTTAGTGTTATATGAGTCTACGAGTCGGGTATGGTTCTTAATAGTTTGAACCTAGATTCAGACCCCTTTTAAAAAATTTAGACCGAACCCGAAACCAACACAGACTCGATGAATCTAAAAAATCTAACTTCATACTTGACCCAATGGGTTTGAACCCTGTGAGTCTATATCGTATTCTAGACTCATGCTCATCCATGTCTGTCATCAACAAAATTTGCATTAGTTCTTATTTTTTTATGTTATTTTATTTTCACCGCTAAGGACTTGTTTTTTATAATTTCAATGTAGTTTAGTTTTGTTTGGTTAAGTTTAATTAAATTTTTAATAGTAATAAATTATACTTAGTTTAGTTTAGTTCAACTCAATCGAAAACAATATGGTCTAAAGATAAAATAATAGCAGATAAAATATAATTTTATCCTGATCTACTTCACTTCTGTCCTTAATTTAATTATACAATAATTATGATCACATAATAATAAAAATAAAAAGTTTCAAAATATAATGAATGTGAATATTTTTTTCTTAAAACAAATATTATTAAAGAAATAAACACATTATATGAGCAAGAAGAACATTATTTGAAAATTATTACTTTTCTATAATAATAATGATGAATTTGAAGTGTGATGCAAATTAATCATTCATCTGAGGGGCTGTTTGATTTAAGTAGGGAAAAAGAAAGCAATTAGGAAAGGGCAAGGAAGAGAAAGAAAAGAAATAAACCTAAATTTATAAATCTATTTGGTTCGGTTATGAAATAGAAATCAAATTTTTTTCTCATTCTCTTTGCTACTGTTTGGTTCACATTAGAGAAACAAATATTAATTTCTAGCATTATTTATAAAATAATTAAACTATTTCCCATGTTCATATCAACTAAGTATTTCATGAATTATTGTCATATCTAGTCATATAAAAACTATTTAATATAAAATGCGTAGTTCATCATCTTTAATTTATTAAATGTTGTATACGATTAAAAAATATATGTAAATCTATTTATAATTTTTCATAAATATTTTATTTACATATAGCCATCTTTAGATATTTTTTATTTCATATTATATGCGATAGATTGATTTAAAAATCTTTAGTTTATTTAATATAAAAATATGCTAATAATGATGTTAAAAAATTACATGCGTAAATCTTTTAAGAATGGACGTCCAACGGATATTCTTAAAAAAATATATAATCGATGTAAGTTCAAAATATTACATAATATAATATATCCATCAACACATAAATATTTTTCTAATAAAATAATTAAATTTTAAAAATCAAACATTGATATCAAACACCGAGGACCACATCTAAATATCATCACCACCACCATCAAAAAGCATTAGAACCAAGTAAAAACTCCACATATTGTCTTTTCATCTAGATAGGAAAGTTGTAAGAGATCAATTTGTTTGGTGGACCTCTCTATTATAATAATATTTATGAAATAATACTAATTTTTATGAAAATTATGTAAATATTAATTTTATTAATATTTCACCCATATACAACTCAAAAAGTAAAATTATAATATTATTTTTTATTTATGAAGTTATTTTTTGTCCTAAATTTATTTAAGTTAATATTACTACTTAATATATTACTATTTATATTCTAACATTATAAAATAATAATATTTATATAAAAATAATATAACTATTATTCATAGTATAAAGTTTAAAAAATAATATAATTTTTAAATTAAAAAAATATTTCATATAAAAATTATAATTTCATTTAAATTCAAACTATATACAATAAGAAAAATAAAAATCATAATTTTAATAGAAATTATAATTTTTTAATTTTAATTTTAATAATAAATACTCCATTTGGTTGATTAATGGTGGTACCATAAATTTAGATACTTAGATTTAGGAGGAATAAATGAGTGGATACAATTGATTGTAGAAAGTAAAAATTAGAATGAGTGGATGAAATTGAATAAATCTTGCCAAAAATGAAAAGCGTGTCATTTTAAAATAAATCTCATTAAGGCAAGTGTCACACTAATAGAGCAACGGAGGGAGTATAAAATAAAATCTTGTCTTGGAGTTGAGAATACAAAGAGTGAAATGGAAGACTAGGAGAAGGCTACAAAGAGGGAAATGGAATCCTAGTCTCAGGGTAAGACCGGGGAATCACGTTACATCCAATTAAGAGAATTATAAAACTAAAAATTCAGAAAGGAAATGATAAAAAACCAAACCAAACACGAACTAAGGGAATCAAGATCTAATATCCTCTTTCCTTTTACTGATTCACCCCAACCAAACGTCTCATGATATATGTTTGACTCCATTCTTTTTTCTCCCTGGAATCATTTCTTCGCCCTCTTTCTAAACATAATTTCACTCCATAAACCTTAATTGGCGGGGAGCTGCCGCCACCAACTCTGGCGGTTTCTCCCATCATCAACACAACCACTATAGTTAGGCCAACCTCCCTTTATATAAAACTTCTCCCCCTTCCCATCCTAACCCATCTCTCGCAGCCAATCACTGACGACGATCTGGCCTTCTCCCAACCTCGATGAACGGTCATCTGCGACCGGACACACCCCCCCCCCCCTCTCGCTTTCACCCCTACTCAGCCAGGAAAAAGTACGATCACTCTCAACCACAATTGGTTGCTATCCTGGCGGTCACGTCGTGGCCGTGATGGAGAATCTGACGATGGCATCTACGGTGATGCACATGTGGTGCTTATGTGGAGGATCTTAGCTAGTACTCAGGTGTTCAAGCGGTGGAGGATCTCTGGCAACATCTCAAGAAACTCAGGTGGCGACGTTGTTAAACCAGGTTGTTGTGTACACTTATTCACAAACATTGACCCAGCTCAGCCGGGTCAATTGTCTTTGTCACTTCACATTTTTTCTAGCGATGCTTTTTTAGTTAAACGTTATGGAAATAAATTAATTTATTTCATATCTATTTACCAAAGATGGTTAAGGAGAAATTCAAGTAAAAGTCGTATACATAATGGAATTTTGGTGATTCCTTACCGAGGATACAAAATATATCTATAGACTACAACCTATGAGAATGGTTCAAACTAGTTAGAGACTAGTCTTTAGACCGTTATAAGGTTATCCTCCTGGTACGTGGGAGGTCATCGTCGTACCTCTCAAATATACAATTTATAAGCCCTAAAACTTCCTAAACAACAACTAAGTAGATAGTGGCAAATAGGGGTGGTCCACGAAGAAGAGGGATTTTCCTAAGTGTTCATGCATATCAGGATATATATAAACATATGAATATATAGATATAAAAGCAATTTGGAGGGGGGTTTGGTTTGGTTTTTCTAAGTTATGAAATGAAAAATGCATATAAAGACAATTATGCTAATCATGCAACAAACTAAGAAAAGAGGATTAGAACACAAGTACAAAGCCTTGGGCGCAATTGATTTCCACTTTCAAGCTTCTTATATTTCATATAAACAATCACCCATTTATTCATCTTTATTACCTATTGTGAATGCTATGAATTTCAAAGATAAACATTCCATTCTTCTGAAGAGTAATTCACAAAAGCGTTCAATGACTATTTATAAACCTCACCAATGATCACTTTAGACAATCTACGTCTAAATGTATTTCATAAATGATATCATTCACAAAGAACCAATAGACTTGATAACAAATATAAACATTTTACCAAATGTCTAGCCATTTAACCAACCAATGCATTTATTAGGGTTAACCTAGAAATATTAACATTCAAGACTTTCTCATTATTGCTACTTTAGGATAAACAAGACAAAGATCAACATTATCACATTCATATACCAATATTAACATCATCTACACAACAAGAGATTCTAGTTCCATGTTCTTAGATTTCATGCCAAAGAGATAAGATATTGTGCACATCTCTTAGTTCCTAACATGTTATCATACAAACATTTCATATTATCAAACATTTCATCTCATAAATGAAGTAATCTACCACATTCATATCACAATAAATGCAAAATAATCAAGACTAATAAATGAGCAATAAATGATTCTCAGTACGTGGGATTGGAAGACTCAATCAATTGTTCCCAAGAGATAAGTCTAGCTATCAGAATTCATAGCAACATTCATAAGCAAATCAAACATTAGGATGAGAAATATATGACCAAAAGAACAAACTAGGGTTTAAAGATGAAATTAGTCGGCCAAGAAGAAATAGAAAATGAGAGGGTAGAAGTGCTATTTATAGTACAATAGAAATCATTAAATATGCCACTTTCTGCAGGTGCCATTATGAGCCGTGAGTGAATTCCACTCCTCGCGGTAGGTACCATCGCGAGCCGTGAAAGGATTCCCACTTCGTGCAATATGTACAAAAGCCAGATCTTGAAACTTCACTTCTCTTATCTTTGTGTAGCCTTTGTCTTCAACTCTTCAACCCTCAAATGCAATCTTCAAATATTGAAATGGTTTGCCTTATTACACAAAATTCCACATAAAAAGTAATAAGAGCGCAAACAATTCGCTCTTAACTCTCCTAAGAGAATTTCAAGGCATAACTCAAGATCTAAAGAACAAAAATATACATTAGTGAGTCCAAAATGTACTAAAACTACCATATAAAATGAACACATCAATACAGGTTAAAGAAAAATTTACGTACAAACAATGCTCCCCATACATTTATAGAGAAACATATTTGATAATTTGGAATGACCAGGTATTGTCCCCTACATGAGAGACAAGAGCGAGAACAGGTTTGATGGGGATGATCCAAATTTCTAGGCGTAGAGCTAAATTTTCTTTGTTTTTTATTGCCTTGGTGTTATCTGAAATGCAGATGGATAGTTGTTTGTGTGGTTGGTTAAATACTTCCTACTTATACTAGATGGAGGTGGAATGTTGTCTAGAGGCAATGGATTGAGTTTGGTTGGAGGTGGTTGATTTTTCCTGATGCTTCCATAGTAGACGACCTTTTATCTTATATTTTTCTTTCCAAATGGCACATAGACCTTTGATTAGAATGTTCATTTTAGTGGTTTTGTGTAAATAAGATCAATTCATATCTTGTTGTAAAGATCATATAAATATAAGTTTTTTTAATCCAATATATGTAACGGGTTGGATATCCTTATACCCCCCGTCATTGACGGTTTAACTTTGAGAAAAGTGCTTTTATAACCTACATAATTGACATAAGTGCCAATATAACCTTCCAGTGTTCGAAAGTGCCAATATAATCGTAGATGATCAGTGAAAGTGCAAAACTACACATCCTGGAAATTCTGGCTGGAATTGAATTAAATTACTATTTTACCCCTCTAAAAAGATTTTTTTAAAATGTGAAATGATTGTAATGCCCCTAAACCCTAATTTTCTCCCCATTTCTCCTTCTCCTTATCTTCTTCTCCTCTGTTTCTCGTTTTTTCCTTTTCCTCTTCTCCGTCGTTTCTCTTTTTCCGCCTGTTGTTCCTCCTATTTCTTCTCTTCCTCCCGTCAATCTCTTCACACCATTGTTCCTTGAAAAGATCCTTCTATGGCGATAATTAGGGGCACTGGCATTGGGTTTCTCATTCACGGCAACCTCCCATCAATCTTCTCCGCCGAGGCAGCCAAAATTTGCCTCTAGAACGGTGTCGCTGCTTGCCTTTTCCCTCATAGGTTAGATACATTTTCACTATTTTGGGGAGTTTATGAATCGCATCGCCTATTGTATTGATAGTCGTGGGTTGTGAAGGGGATGTGGGTGGTGGTCGGGCGGAGCTAGGGTTGGTGGCAGGTGAGTTAAGGAGGGAGTGAGGGTGGTGTTCGGGCGGAGCTAGGGTTGGTGGCGGGTGGGATGCTGAGGAGGTGGGGATGGTTGCTAGGCGGAGCTAGGGTTAGTGGCGATTAGGTTGTGGAGGGGTGGTGGTGGAAGGGTGGTGACGGAGGTGGCGGTGGCGGTGCTGATTGGAAGGGGTGGGTGTGGTGGCGGCCGATGGCAGCCTGATCACAAAATTATCCTAATACTTTTATGTTTTAATCCAAAGGGCATTTTAGTCGATTTATGTCGGTCTAAGCCGGTCAACGTCGAAAATGGTGACTTAGGTTATATTGACATTTTCATCAACTAGTTATGATTGTTTTTATATTTTAAATTATCTGAGAATCTAAATATATATATGTGTGGATGGGGTTATATTTGTATATATTCCTTCAAACTAAGAAAGAAACTAGAAAATCAATTATCAAAAGCTACAGAACGAGAAGGAAGCTACAAGTCTATAAATAATGATCGGGCTATTAAGGACAAAAGACCTTATCAGAAAAGAGAGAGGATGGACAAATGAAAATGCGACCCCATGGAGAACCAAATTAACGATCATCTGCATGGTGAAGTTCTCAGCATCTACCCTTTGTTAGTGTTAATTATTAATTGGGTTTACGTACGTACTACCATAAAGATGCATATGATTAGTCGGCAGGGTCATTTAGAATGTATAAAGTAAGTGACGATCAACTTTGTTGATGTGCCAAAAAGGTGAAAGAAGGTGGAAGGGTATTCGATCTTCCTACACAGCTTTACATTTTTTGGTAAAAGCTTACTTCTTTGGACAATCAAGGAAGACATGATATTCCCTTCTCAAAGGGAATGTGACAAAATTATAGTCAGTGTCTCAAGTACCAAGAATTAGAGGTGTTAATTGAGCGGGATTGAGAAGAAATGAGATGGAAAATTAATAAATTGGTAGTTAATGAGATCGGGTATTAAATACTCATTAGGTTTTGGGATTGGGCGGGATGAGAATGATTATATTAAATTGGAAATTTTGATCTCAATGGGTCCCAAATTATGTTAACTTAATGGGAACCCAACAAATACCCAATAAATATCCAAAATTACCCAATTAAATGCATATGTAATATTTAACATAAAAAGTCACTA
>JAULKM010010881.1:0-14795 GCA_032355605.1 Rubia tinctorum
TATGAACCCTTAGGAAAATCCCTCTTCTTTGTGGACGACCCCGACTTGCCAACTATCTACTTAGTTGTATTTAGTGAACATATTGGGCTTAAAATAGTATCTTTGAGAGGTACGGCGACGACCTCCCAAGAATAAAGGGAGTGGACTACACAAACCTTACACTCTTGATAATTTCTCAATACTCTCTCCAATTTTAATATTCATGGCCAAATTAATTAAACTCTTTCCTTGTCTTTCTTTTTCTCTTCAAAATGTCTGTACATTAAAAAAACATTAATGCCAAATTAGTCTGACCAAGGATCAAGTTTACACTAATTGATTCCATCACTTATATTGAAAAAACTGCGGGGGTATTATAGTTTGGTGCACTAGATTCGGCCTCTTCCTAGAGGATGCCAACCATCTTTTCTACTGACTCATCTCGATCCCGTTCGTTTTCTTGTGAAACATCTTTTATGAATAAAAGCCTCTTGAATAACATCAGAAGCCTCATACTTTGTTGATACTTATGGTCTCCTAATTTATCGGATAATATACTTGAAACAAAAATAAGACCCAATTTCCCATGGCCATCTTAGACCACAAATAGGTTGAACCGATCACTCCCAGGAAGTGGACAATGATAATCATATGTTTGGAAAAAGGGAAAAGTATAAAATTATATTTATTATAGGTATAAGAACGAAAATTCTCTTTCGTAATGTAGGGGAAAATAAATCCAAGTGATTCAAACAAAGTTCATAACAACACAAAACAGAGAGAATTGAAACATTAACTATATTGAATTAAATTACAACCAATAAATTTACTTTAATAACTTTCGTTACTCTCTCCACTGTAACTTCTCTAAGAATCGTTCTTCGAAATTTTTTGTGAGCATTGTCGTATATTGTTCATTCACCTAGTGCAATTTTATTACCGATTAGTGGCCGACGTCGGTCCGGTGCAGGGGATTTGTGCTAACTTCTTCCTTCTCATTTCACCTTGTTGATTTCATAAATATAACAATTTCTTATCATGATTTTACAGGGTCTAAGAGCAATAAATAGTGAGGTTGCAACTAAAAATAAGATGCACCAAAAAAAATATATAGTTAAAATAAGGAAAATTCCATGGAGTGTTCTAACCCCCCCCCCCCCTCACACACACATTTAGTTAATGCATTGTCCCCAATACATATAACCAAGGTAGGAAAGAGGTCAAAATCACCAACCTCATCAATACAGCCTGCCCCATCTTGGTTCACGTCCATGTCCGTGCGTACCATATATATCAGGTTGTCCATCTCCTATGCCTGCACCACTCATGCTCTGTGATCTCAGCCATGTCCTGATAAAAGTCTGCCACATCATACATTAGCACGTAAACATGTCCATCTAAGCATCAAATCTACTAGTTTATCCACCTCATACTAATCAAAGTTGTAAGCAAAGTGACTCACATCCTGTCTGGTTCCAAAGAAGGAGCCACCCACTCTCGCATCCACTCGAGCTCTTGAGGTGACGGTTGTGAGTAACTAGGTTCTCTGAACCCTAAAGAAGCATGCTCCTGGAAGGGACTCCACTATGAATGTTGTCATGGCTAAGGCTCACTAGTCCTGCCTGCTCCCTAAAATAATCAAAGTATGAGGAGATGTTGTGTCTCCCCGACTTTGTCCGCTAAGAACCACTAGAACCCTTTCACGCAAAAATAATGGTAGGAAACATCATCCATGTAAATAGGGATCAAAGATGTAGATATTTGAACTTTATGATGCTAAAAAACCAGTGCATGTATCAGTGGCTAGATCTCTGCATACTGCGGTTGTGGCTGACCTAGATCCTCCTCTATAGGTCCATGTCCCTAAACATATGTCTCAGCCTCCTCCCCAGATAAGGCTACTCCTAGCCCCTGTTCAGGCTTAATAAGAAGGTTTTTTAATGTAAATGATGACCTAAGGCGAGCCCTATCATCCTTCGAGAGACTCGTGAACTTGGCACCTTGTGGGGCCAATAGATCTTCTAATTCTCCTGCTCAATCATCGTCGCCTTTGTCAAGGCACCCAAAGTGAAGATATAGGTCATAAGGTTTTCTCGCATACTCTCATCTGTCGGAAGGCTAAGTTGAATGGCTACGAGTGATATCATACCACACATAGCTAGCTTGCCTCCACTCCTAGTCAACGTTTGGCAGCACTGATCAAGAATGTGTCCAAACATATTAGGAAAGCTACACCGGTACAAATCAACCACAAAAAGGCAGTCCTCTTGAGTACATGTGGTAGCCTTACAATGGCAGAAGACTACAACGATCAACAAATGCTCCACATACCTCAGGGCTGGATGTATGATAATACTATTCTTGCTCGCCTTCACCTGCGGCCTTCAGGTAATGGAAAATAAGTATGGCTCCAATTGAAACCTAAAACAATTTATCCTACAATTAGGCATATATGTCCTTCTATTTCCACCCAAAGCACTTGGCAATCACCCTATAATTCCTGGTGTGGCGCTCATCCCCTAAGTGAAAGTGCGCCACCAGGCGGCCCTGCTCATCGTGTCCTTGTCTGACAGTGGAAAAGAACTCAAGAGTGTACCTCCTATATGTAGGGGCCGCCTTCTCTATGAAACCCTTCAAGCCAACCCTTTGCAGTAGGTTTTTAAGCGATCTGTGAAGCTTAAGATTTTTGAAGCCTTCATTGTACATAAATTGGGTCTCAATGTAGGCTATCGATATGGTCGGGCCCTTCATTCTCGTTGAACCAGTGTGAAGCCTCTAAAGTTTTAAAAAAGGGAGGGCTCGAGACAAATCACGATACCCTACATCTAGATGGCAAAATGGCAGACAAAAAATAGCACAACACAGCCTAAAACAGTCTGAAATAGTCCACAAAATTTTTTAACACCCGATGACCCCAATATGTGAAATATCTGCTCTAATCCAAACAAAACAGTCTAGAATGTAACACCTAAAGTCCACAAGCCAAAAAACCTAATTCCAAAGAAAGAGGGTTCAGCTGAATACCTTTTTGGAGATCGGTGATGGAATTCAATGAATTGAACCTCGTGGGACATGCAAAATCCCCTCTAGGGAAAAACCTAACAAACTAGAACACAAAATCTTGAAGAAATTTTGAGTTCTGGGGAGAAAGAATAGGCTATAACTGGGTGGGATTTTCACTGGGGTTATGCAAAATTTGTGTATGAGTGTTTTAGGAAAAATTTCACTGGATTTGAACAAGAATTGTGGGAGTACTGGATGAAATTGTGGTCGGTTAGGGGGTAGGTTGCAAAAATAAAAAAAATAAGGTCTGTTGGAAATACCATGGTTTTATAGATGGGCTCGTGTCCATTCATTGGGCAATATGGGTGGCATGTACGTGATTTAAGTGGCACGATTCGTGCCAGTTCAATGCCTCGCGCCACTCAGCTGGCATGAAGCTTGGCACAGGCCGTGTCACAAGAACATTCCCAAGCTCCTTCCTTCATTTTTTCGTAAACTTATCCCTACAACCAAAAACAAAAAAACGAGCATAAATATGTTTCAACTCAAAATATCAATGAATAAAATTCCATAAAAACACCGCCAAACTAACAAACAGACATTCCAACATCACGATAACACAAAAATGTACCTAAACATTTTTTAGGGGCTAGGGTTACCTCCCGAAAAGCTTCATATTTTAAGGTATTTGGCACGACCCTATGTTATCCATATGGTGAAAAATTGTTCCCCAACACCACAGGCCATCAAAAATTTAGAGGTGGGGATAAGAATTTTCTAAGAGGAAGATTTTGTAGATGTGGAGTCGGACTTAAAAGAGATAGGTGATTTGGAAGCTTAGCATATTAGGTTGGCTTCTCTATGGTCTCCTATAAGATTTATGAAAATGTGAAAGTTGGTTCTACAGGTGGAGGGTGGAGTGAAGATAGGTAGAATGGTGAATTAAGTATAATAACTCTTCCCTCAACTTTATCGCTTTCAACAAACCACTCATCATCCCCTTATAACTCATTTTAATTCATCGAGGTGGCTTCACTCACCAAAATTTTGAGTCAAATCAAGAATGGTTCATTCTCAGAATATTGGGCTTCTAGTTATCCCACCATTCCCATCAAGTCACTCACCCGCCCTTCAATTCTCACAATGCTTGAGGAGAATTGGATTCCCAAATCTCCAATGTCGCTATGAATTTGTGATTGGAGTAACTCATTACTCTTGGTCACATTAGCTATAGCTTGCAAAATTTCTCCATACTGCAAGTTGGAAACTCCCAAGTATCTAGTAATACTAAGCATTCGTGTTTGGAGCAACTCATTAGTCTTAACAAGGTTAGCTACGACTCCAAACACGTCTTCACACTCGGGCTTGGGAACTAATTCTGGGGATTGGTTTTGGGGCATTGTCCAGGGTATCGAAGGCCAACTATATAGCTCATAATGTTGGTTTCCTAATGCATCACCATACAATGAATTCGGGTTCCCACTAAACCCCGAATCAGGATAATCATGGTATGGGTGGCATTTTCCATCCCTTTCGCCTTGGGAAGCAACAAATCCTATGATGTGCACCATTATGCATGCGTTAACCGATGCATTTACCACATTTATTATAATCTTTTATTTGGTTGATTGCTAGTTTTAGTTAGGTTTGCACGACAAAAGGTTAGACGGCCATTATTGGTTTTCTTGTCTAAATCTCGAGGTTTGTAGACTTAATTGAAGCTAATGGACACTTCGTCTTCATGGGCACCTATATCTTCCTTTTTTATCTCATTAGAAGGTTGCTTGTGAGTGCTTTTTATCATCTTTTTTTTTATAGAAGGCCATCCGCGAGAGTGGTAGTAGATATTTGAAGGTCATTCACAAGGATGGTAGAACATATTGAAGGTCATTTGCAAGAATGGAAGTAGAAAAAAAAGATACATACTCCAAATCATGGTAGTAGATGGAATTGGGACCAAACAAGGCATATTCCAAGTTCAAGAAGGCCAAGGAAGAAATGGAGGGATCGTTATTCGAGGTTGCACGGAGTTTGGGGAAACATAAAAGGAGAATTATCCCTTTAGAGTAGCACCATTGGATTTTTCTTCTCGAGAGATATAAAATTGACTACAAAAAATCCCAAATCAAATTAACGGTTCAGCCGTAAAAGAGTAAACAAATCAGCCGACTGAACCGGCCAAGGCCGTCACAAGGCCAGCATGAGGCTAAGTCTGGAACGGCCCATTCTAAGTGATATGGCATGTGTCAGAAGGCCTTGGAATGGCCCGTTCCACCCAACAAGAGTTGTGCCAAGTTCCAGCATGAACCATGCCCGTTCTGGATGGCCTGCACGAGGCCAAACCTAGCATGGCTTGTACCAAGTGACATGACCCATGTCAGGGAGCCTTGGCACGACCTGAACCACTCGACATGGGCCGTGTAAATTTCCAACATGGACAATGTTCTTTCTAGCTACACGTGCACTCCAAGTCACATTTTCACTCAAAAAATCAGCTAATTATGGGAGCGGGACGTTCCGTTTGGTACAACCTACGCCGTTTCAAGTCACAAATGCCAAGACCAGCCCACGGGATGTGAAGAATGACACAGGGCACACTGAGATACTAAGAAAAATGAGTTTCCAACTGATGGGCGCTCCAAACGATGTGGGATGCAGATCAGAGGAGCAAAAATGAATTGCCGGCTGACGGCCCGCACCAGTTGACACGGATTGCGCCGGCCGAAGGGGAATGACCCGGGCCAAGGCTAATGGTCCACGCAAGCACGAGGCTACAGCCCATGCTAGGACCGGCGTGCTGCACCAGCACGAGGCCTCCTCAGCAGGCACGGGTCGTGCTACGAGCCAGCCCCTGCGCCGATTGCGGCTGCTAGGGTTTTTGGCCAATTTGGGCCTATTTTTAGGCCCAATTCCCTACTACTATATATATGGACCTATGTCTACTAGGGTTAAACTTTATGCTTATATTTAGATCTCAAGAGTAGGCTGGAGAGAAAAAATACTCTTCATTCTCTCTAGGTTCTTTTCGTTTCATCTTTTTATCTTTCTTTTGCCTAAAAGTGTTGAATCCAATTAAATATTTGGGTTCAATGCTTAGGGAGTATGTATCTTACTTGGGGAAAATATTTTTATTCATGTGTTAAAGTTCAATTTGTGAGATTTCTAGATCCACCTATTTCTATGTGTTTTGTGATTATTATGTTGGCTTGTTCTAAACAATCTTGTAAATTGCATGATTGCCACACTTTGCTGGAGTCTAATTTCATGTTGTCGCACTACTGCTACCCTCCGTTTAAGGAAACCTAGATGCTCTTGGGGTGATGATAGTCCGGAATTGGGTGTGGCACGAAGGTTATTATTGTTAATTTTCACAATCGACCATGCTCTAGTTAGCCGACCAATGAGGTTCGAAGGGTTGCGGGTAGAGATAAATTAGGTAGCAAAATAGGATTTTCTTGTTTATCCTAGAGCCATCGATAAGACACCTTATTCCTTTGCCTTTGTAGGCCTAGGGGCAGTTTATTCGTGGTGTTTAGCCTAGGAACTAATTGCACGGGGGAGAATCAGACATGCATGCACAATGAGCCATTGCAGTTGTTGCACTCTCCTAGTTGTGGAGCCGAGGCTGATGGAAGATTCTATACATGCACCTCAATGTGACAGATAGGGCAAAGTTTTGACCATTGTCTGCGCCACGTGACACAAACACTGGAAAAGGGTTTAGTTATTGTATATGATGAAATCGATAATTTAAATTGTATTAACCATGTTACGCAAATATTCCCCAAGTGTTAGTTTATATTGTTAATTCTCGTGATCAATTGCATGCTAGTAGTTGTTAGTATAAACTACCCCCAATGAATATTTTCACAACACTGTTTATTCCTAACACGAGGCCAGATTGACAATCCGTTCACGACTGTGCTTAGTTAATTATTAAATTCCTAACATCTCTGTGGACGACCCCGGTACTTGCCACTACCTACCATTATTGGTAGTATAGTATTAGGAACAGGAGAAACATACAAATTTCATCTTTGACGGTCCACTCTCGGCTTAGTAGATCTCCAGTGAAAAGGTGTTTTAACGATGCTCAGGAGGAGGGGTCAAATTTTGGCGCCGTTTCTAGGGATGTTAGTTTAAAGGTCCCGTAGTTAACTTGCATAATGTTTAGTTGATTAATTAGTGTTGTCTTTGTTTTTGTTTTTGTTTTTTTAGGAAAAATGTAGGGAGAAAGTGTTCAGCACATGAAACTCTATGGGATTTGTCACTTTGATCACTCCACAAAGACTTTCTCTTGGTTAAGTGAGTATGGCAATGAATGGAGCTTGACGTACTGCAAGACCTACTAGAAAAATCTTGGTAATCATGCCTTAGATCACCTGGTTTGGTCAAGGCACACACCCCCAGGTGCACTTGTGATTAAATACTTGGAGCTTTAACCAACCTTGGTAAAACAAGTGACTCAATCCAAAACCAAGTATTTAGCTGCATAAGGGACTTTAGAAATCAAATCTCCTCAAGTGTTGAGAGAGTTGGGGAGAAAGTGATCAAGTTGATAGGGAAGGTGAGTAAATTGGTGGAAACGTAAAAGCTATTTGATGAGAAAACTCTGCCACTTCCTCCTTTGGATGGGATGAGAAATGATCAAAACAAGGAGTACAATAAGGGACCATTCATGACTCTAAACCATTGTGAGGTTAGTACTTCCCTCTTTGACACTATCAATTTTGTGGCCGAATGCAAAGAATTGTTGAACAAATTATTTGATTCAAAGTATGAGTTTAGGTATGAAATGATTAAACAACCTATTTATTTCATGCAAGTTGACCTCCCCCCCTAAGTTTAAAGATCGTGGCATGTTTGTTATTCCTTGCACAATACATGAGACTTTGATTAGAGATGCTATGGATGATTTAGGGGCATCTATTAATGTTAAACCTTACTCTATGTATAGATCATTGAATTTGCCAAAAATGCATGCCACCTGGGTTGTAGTCCATTTGGACAATCGCTCCATCATATACCCAAGAGGTATTGTGGAGGATGTGATGGTCAAAGTAAATGGACTAACATTCCCAACTGATTTTTATGTCCTAGATATGGTAAACGAGAAGGATACCACCTCAATATTGTTGGGGAGACCCTTCTTAAAAACTGCTAGGGAAAAAGTCGACGTACATACAGAAAAGTTAATATTGGAGTGTGGTGATAATATTGTGGAGTTGAGCATGTATAAAAATGTGAATTGTGTTTTTGATTAGTCTTCCCCCTCTATGAGTGATAATTTTGAGGTCATTGTGAAATAGGTTTTTGATAAAGCTATGAATGTATCTTTAGATGATTACCCCTTGAACGATGATCATGTTGAAACTGGAAATGCCAGTATTATGGAGAATGTAGGGGAGGTTAAGCCCCAAATTGACACTCACATAGAGTCTTTACCTGAAAACTTAGATTACCTAGTGATTCCTGAGACAGAGCTTCAATAGAAGAACCACCCGTAGTCAAACTTAAGCCCTTACCCGAAGACTTGAAGTATGCTTTCTTAGGCGAGGGTGAGACATTACTGGTGATTAGTTCTAGTAAGCTCACTAGTGACCAAGAGAATAGGCTGATTAAGGTGCTTAATTCAAGGGAGCCATAGGTTGGAATTTAGCTGACATCAAATGTATAAGCCTCTCAACTTGCATGCATCATATATTATTAAAGGAGGATGCAAACGCCGTACGCTAACCTCAACGGCGGTTAAACCCGCTGATGATGGAAGTAGTCAAGGGTAAAGTCCTTAAACTACTTAAGGCAGAGGTGATATATCCTATCTCCGATAGTAAGTGGGTGATTCTCACTCAAGTGGTGCTTGAAAAGAGTGAGGTGACCGTAGTGGAGAACAAGGATGGGAATTTAGTCCCCACCCATATTCAAAACGTGTGGCGAGTTTGTAATGATTATCGACGCTTAAATGCGGTAACTCACAAGGATCATTTTCTCCTACCTTTCATCAAACAAATGCTTGAAAGACTAGTTAGTCACACACACTAATGCTTCCTCTATAGCTATTCTGGATACATCCAAATAGCCATCAATCCGTAGGATCAAGAGAAAATGGCCTTTATATACCCCTACTTTGATCAAAACTAAAAAAAATAGGCTAGTGAATGAGGGAAAGGAATTTTTTGGGACGATCCTTACCTTTGGAAACATTTCTCGGATCAAGAGATTAGGAGATGTGTTTATGAAGAGGAAGTGGAGCCAATCCTTAGACTTTGTCCTTCCTCCACTATAGGTGGACATTTCAGGTATAAAAGAACTACCAAGAGAGCAGAATGTATACTTTATTGGCCCAACATGTTGAAGCATACCCAAGAGTTCATTCTAGGTTGTGATATGTGCCAAAAAATGGGAAACATCTCATTAAAAAATAAGATGGCCCTAGTTCTCTCAATGCCGGTTGAGGTCTTTGATATGTGGGGGATGGATTTCATGAGTCCTTTCCCCATGTCCCATGGGAAATTATTATATCCTGGTGGTGGTGGATTTTATGTCGAAATGGGTCGAGGCCAAAGCCACAAAGAACAATGATGTGGCAACTGTGATGAGTTTCCTCAAGTCCAACATTTTCTCACGATTTGGTGTACCCCAAACAATAATTAGTGATAAAGGTACTCACTTTTGTAATAAAATCATGGGAGAATTTCTTGAAAGATATGGTGTGACCCATAAGACATCCATGGCTTACAACCCATAAACAAATGGCCAAGCTGAAATATCCATTTGGGAAATCAATAACATCCTTGAAAAGACGGTAAATCCATCTAGAAAGGATTGGAGTGATAGTTTGGATTATGCGCTTTGGGTTTATCGGATCACGTACAAAACCCCCATAGGCATGTCACCTTTTTGGATTCTTTATGGTAAGAGATGCACCTCCCGGTGGAGATCAAGTTCAAAACACATTGGGCCGTTAAACATTTGAATATGAACTTGGATGAAGCCGGTTGCAACTCCAAGAACTTGAAGAATTTAGGTGCAACTCCTACGACATGGCACTAATTTACAAGGAAAAGACAAAAGCACAACATGATAAAAAGATATCGGAAAAGGACTTTTTTGTGGGACAAAAAGTCCTTTTACAACAATCTCGGTTATGTAATTTTTTGACTAAATTGCGGTCAAGGTAGGGAGGTCCTTATGTGGTGACCAAGGTTTATGAACAATGAGCCATAGAGATAAAAGATGAGGAGAATGGAATCAAGTGGTTAGTCAATGGGTAAAGGTTGAAACCTTATCTTGAATGGGGGAATTTAGGAGTAGACAATTAGTGCAATCCCCTCCTTGATGAGCAAATCCAAGAATGAACACCCATATCGAAAATAAGTCGTGAAGACAAAAATAAGGAAACAATACTTTCACTTTTTAATTAGTATATTTTTGATAATTTTTTTATGATTAAATGTGTTAGGTATTTGATGGTAATTTTTTAGAATGACAGGCCTCAAACTTTTGTATGGAATAGTGCAACTCTTGGTTTTCTTGTCTTTGCAGGAATCCTTATGATGAGTTTCAAGACAAGAAATAGAAAAGAATTTTTGATGTCTTCAATCTTTCCTTTTTACCTTGGTCACATGTATTGGGGACAATGCGTGAATCAAGTGTGGGGTGATATACTCTTCATGGTGGCTGATGGTTTGGATGAATGATCATTGTTGTTATAACTACCTTCTTTTACCTAAAATTTTGTTACTTCTCCCCCATTTGGATGTTGAAATAAATTTTGTTACTTTTTCTTACTACCTAAATTTTTGTGATAACACGTTTTGTTACTCACAACAATTTCAAACTACCTGAAATTTTTGCACAAAAATCGGCTAAGTATGGGAGCGGGAGGTTCTGTTTTACATGGCCTGCTCCGTTTCAAGAAAAGAATTTCAATACCAGCCCATAGGGTGTGAAAAATGACGTGGGGGCACCAATATACTGAGAAAAATAAGTTATAGCCGAAGGGCATGCCAAACGACGTGGGATGCGGATCAGAAGGAGCAAAAACAGAGTGCCGGCCGACGGCCCGTGCAGGTTAACATGAACCGCACCGGCATGAAGGGTAACTGCCCATGCCAAGGTCGATCATCCCCATCGGCCTGAAGCTATGGCCCATGCCAATACCGGTTTGCCATGCCAGCACGAGGTCCCCTCAGCTGGCACTGGCCGTGCCACGAGCCATCCTCTGTGGCCGTTGCAGTTACTGAGGTTTTTGGCTATTTTTTGGCCTATTTTTAGTCCCAATTCCCTACTACTGTATATTTGGACCTATTACTACTAGGGTTTAAGTTTATGCTCATTTTTAGATCTCAAGAGTAGGCTAGAGAGAGAAAATACTCATCCTTCTCTCTAGGTTCTTTTCTTTTCATCTTTTTATCTTTCTTTTGCCTAAAAGTGTTGAATCCAATGAAATATTTGGGTTCAATTCTTAGGGAGTAGGGATCTTACTTAAGGAAAATATTTGTATTAATGTGTTAATGTTCATTTTGTGAGATTTCTAGATCTATTTATTTCTACGTATTTTGTAATTATTATGTAGGCTTGTTCTTAACATTCTTGTGAATTGCATGATTTTCCCACTTTGTTGGCACAAAATTGAGTCTGCTTTCATGTTGTTGCATTGGTTCTACCCCCTAATGAAGGAAACCTAGATGTGCTTGAGGTGACAAAAGTCCGGAACTAGGCGTCTGCACGAAGGTTACCGTTGTTAATCAGCACAATTGAACATGCTCTAGTTAGCAGACCAATGAGATCCAAGGGGTTGCGGGTAGAGATAGATTAGGTAGCAAACTAGAAATATCTTTTTGATCCTAGAGTCATCGATAAGACGCCTACTTCCTTTGCTTTTGTAGACCTAGGGATAGTTTGTTAGTGGTGTTCTTCCTGGGACTTAATCGCACAATGGAGAATCAGACTTGCACAATGAGCCATTGCCTTTGTTGCACTCTCCTAGTTGTAGAGGCAAGGCTGATGGAAGATTTTATACACGTACTTCTATGAGACATATATGGGGAAGTTTTGACCATTTCTGCACTACATGACACAAACACTAAAATAGGGTTTATTTCTTGTATTTCATGAAATCGATGATTAAAATGACACTAAGCATGTTATTCAAATATTCCTCGAGTGTTAGTTTATATTGTTAATTCTCGCGATCAATTGCATGCTAGTAGTTGTTAAAACAAACTCCCCCCAAAGATTGTTTTTACAACACTATTTATTCCTAACACGTGGTCGGATTAATGACCCAATCACGGTTGTGTTTAGTTAATTATTATATTCCTAACTTCTCTATGGATGACCCCAGTAATTTCCACTCTTTACCATTTTTGGTAGTATAGTAGTGGAAATGGGAGCAACATACAAATGTCATCTTTGATGGTCCCCTCTCGCCTTAGTAGATATCTCATGAAAATGTGTTTTTAACAACGCTTGGGAGGGGGGCCATCCTTCCTATCTATGATACTCAGTCAACAATGAACAAGACTCTGTAGGGTGGTCGCACTGACATATCCTACAAAGTCTCACTCGTTGAACCTCTCTTCTCCCTTTTTGTCTTTTTCAATAAAAAATTGGAATCGTAGTGCAAGGATTCTTAGTCAACACCAAGAACCCAAGAAATACCTATTCTTAAAAACAACAAAAACACAAAAGGGCATAACCAAAAACACAAAAACACAATCAAGAAAAATAAAATACAAGCTGCTCTACCAAATAGTTATGCTAGCTAACAATGAAATAAGTCAAGTATCCCCGGCAATGATATAAAAATTTGAACCATACCCCGCGGGGTCATTATTTTATGAGAAATTACCCGAGGGATGCTAAAGCTAGGTCAAAGATAAAAATTTGTAATGTTACTCCATTACTCACTCCTAACTACAATAACGTAACTAGTGACAAGTTCGGGGTCATCCACAAAGCTAATATTATTTAAAGGTTAGCCAGACACAACTCACAATCAGGCATCACCCCAATTATGTGTTAAAAATAGCTAGAACTAAAAAGATAACAGTGGGGGTGTAAAATAACAACTACTAACATGAAATGAAAGAGAAGTAAACTATGGATTGACTAATCTTGGGGGTATTTGCAAAACATGACCGATTTAAGGCATTGGTAATATATTCTATCACATACAGATATATAAAAGTAATCTCATGATTATGTCACATAGTGATGTCCGGGCATTCCCAATATCTGTCACACAAAGGTTCGTCTCCCATAAAACCATCTCTCCACCTCAGTAATTAGGGATACGCTCTAATCCTTCCGACTCCGCATTTCATCCCCGTAATCTCACGTTTCATGCTGACAAGGCTCTTCTCGAAGGAACTTAAGCCTCCACAGGCAACACTATTCGATACAGGAGTGAGCCTAATACATCCAGGCTCTCCACTATGGACATCAACCCTAGGTCTAGAGAAACAAAGCTATCGTTGCCTTGTGATGACTCTGGGGTCAAGACAACCCTAGTAGCTACAAACTACAATGCTCAATTATCGGGGTAAGCTAGGGCTTCCCCCGTTAGGAATTTCTATACAATGGCCCCCGGTTTATTGTTCCTAACATGCAATCACTCACACAACTAGCCAATTAGATTTGAATTCTAAGAATCATCTATGTACTCTCAAGGTAGAATGCATGCACTCATCTCCTCGGTACTCTCAAGAATAAAATAGCAATAATTCACCACTCCCAAATTAGCATTTTAGTCTAGCACGATATTATACTATGAATATAATCATGGGTGCATCATAAAACATATCATGGTATAAATCATATAAGAATATAAGCCTCCAATCATGCACAATATTTATAAGCATAGAAATTTGGAGCAATCTAGAATCTCACAAATCGTAATCAAGTCGTGAATACAAATACAACCCCAAGAAAATAAACTACTCTAATGACATTAAATTCATGGCAATCATTGAATCTAATGTCATAGATTTAGGAAAATAAATTAAATGAGAAGATAGCCTCCTTCTCTTCCTACAACTAACTAGAATAGAATAAAAATGACTTAGCTAGTGAATGATAAAACAATAGATAACTAAAGATTTCTTATATAGTAGGTAGATTTGGCCTTGAAAGGCCCAAAAGGTGAGAAACCCTGGGAGCTTCCGCCGCGACTTTGGGACCATAAGATTCATCCTCACTCTTTTTGCGTATTCCTATGACAATTTGAAACGTTGAATCTTATATTCATATATTTATATGCATATACAGAACAACAAATTGTAATCTGTTTTCCTCTCATGTGTTGTATTGAGCTCATTATTCATTATGGCTTATACTTGCTCTAGCACAAGTGATCTAACACCAGTGAAGGAGATGTGGAAGATAAAAGTGCGAGTAATTCGACTATAGAAGAAGCCTGCTTTCAGCAATTGTGATGAGTACAATAGCATCGAAATGGTGTTGCTGGATGAAAAGGTATAACTCTATATCTAAATTTGGTTGAAATGTCATTTCTTATATGTTACAGTTCGTTTTTTTTGTTTTTGTGCAACTGTAAGGCTGATAGGATTCAAGCTACTGTTAAGAAGACCTTGATGAAGAAGTTTGCATCATTGCTTGTGGAAGGAGGATTATACTTTCTTACAAATTATGTTGTTTGTGGGAATAGCGGAAATTACAAGCTAGCTGTTCATCCATACAAGATAAACTTTTTCTACACTACCTCTGTGAAAGGCATTGATGGTGTTGACATTCCCTTATACGGTTTCAAATTCGCAGCATTCGATGACATTTCATCTAAGAAATTT
>JAULKM010010918.1:0-14793 GCA_032355605.1 Rubia tinctorum
GAGAAAGAGGGCTTCACATTCCTCCATGGAGAAAGGCTAGCTATATGCACTCCAAATGGCTCTCTAAAGACTGCAAGAGAATCTCATTTTCAGACCTTGAGGCTATCTGAAATGGTTTTTGAAGATTAGTGGAGTTTGGTCATGGTTTTTGGTACCTGTTTTTGTCATGGCCATACTTATTTTGTCCTATGAATCTTGTGTTTCAGATGAGTTTTCGCTTGTGTGTGTCAAGATGACGAAAGGAGAGTCTTTTGTGTACATTTTTGGGGTCTGGTACGCAGCTATGCTATGGGGTTTTATTAGGGGTCGCAAGTGGGCGGACGGGTCAAATACGGGTTAGGTAATATGGGTTATTTAAAAATATGGGTATGACTCATTTTGACCCATTTTATGATGGGCCAAAAATTGGTCAGGTCACATATGGGTTGGGTTGAAACCCGCCAACCCGCGGGTAAAAAAATATTCAACACATGGGTCAAAAATAGGTAAACCCGCGAGTTTCAACCCATATATGAACTTGTATGGGTTTATATGTCAATCATATGGGTAAAACCCGTGAGTTTCAACCCATGTAGTGACTCATATGGGTTTATATAACAACCCATGTAGGTAAACCCGCGGGTTTCAACCTATACATTGACCCATATGAGTTTATATACAAACACATATGGGTTGAAACCCGCGGGTGTACCCATATTGGTATACCCGCGGTGAACCCTCAAACTCAACCCGTCCAACCTATATTTTTCAAATACTCATTTAACTCATTACCATTTAACTCATTACTCATTTTACCTATACCCACCCGGGTTTAAAAATAGATAACCCGTTTGACCCGCGGGTTACGAGTCTATTTTGAAGCTATTAGGCATTTTTGTGAAACGATGTTGGTCGAATTTTCATTTCTTCTTTAGATCTTGATTAATGAATTTAAAATAGTTTTAAGGGATATATACAAATATAACCCTATATATTTGATGTAAGTACAAATATAACTCTCAGAAAGATAAAACTACAAAAACAACCCTATCTAGTGGATAACAGTGCAAATATAACCCTTTATTGACAAATCTGGTGTTGACCGGCCCCCAAAGATGACAAAAATGCCCTTGGGTTAAAAACTAAATTTGGGAGGGGACAATCAAAATCAATCTCCAATGGTCCCTGAATAAGAAAATTTAAATTATCTACAAAATTTGTGGTTTGTAGACGGTAAGTAAATCGAACAAACTTAGTATAACATGTCGATGTATGGCGCAATGAAAAGATTCTTATCCTTTAGGCCTAGGCTCTTACGAATGTAGTCGTTCCTCTCTAGTTTAGTACAACCAATTTCTTGAATCAACACCCGGCACATGTATCCAATTCATCCCTTCTTTTTTATTATGGGTAAAAAACATATACCTACAAAATGTCATTTTATTTATGCAGCTTTGAAGTAAATGAAATGGTGATTTAAACTAAAAATTATAGAAATAACTCACAATGTGTAGATGGGCATGATCATTTGATTGACTTGCTCACATCACCATAGATCTTCAAAATCACTCCAAAATGCAATGATCTCCTGTTTGCATCCGAATACACAATCATTTCCCAATAATGGGTGTGTTGACTTTCGATCAAGCGGTTGAAGCCAATTATACAGGACCCATACGAAGTGTGGTGAGTCTCGAACGACTTGTGCTCTTCAAAATAGAGGTCTAACCTATGTGGATGTTATGGGATCTAATTTAGGTATTGGTTTGACGCGTCTTGGTGTTGTTTTCACTGGTTTAGGTGATGCAGGTCGTGTTTCCTTCAAGTGTCAATCTGTTACAAGATCGACATATATAAGTCAACAAGGCCAAAGTATAAACATTTCCCATGCAGGACCAACCTTTTTGTATTCTTCTTCAGTGATTGGCAAATGAGCAGCCAACACCAACGGATCCTCCAACGAAGCCCTAGAAATACCCTCAACAATAGGAACGGAGTGATAGTGTTTCATCAACTCAAACTCCATTGGCTACGTGGAGTGGTTTACCACATATGGCTTGGTCAATATATAGCTCACACGGGAGTGATTTCTAGATTCCCACAAAAATATATTCTAATTTACAAATTTCTTCAATTGTTAGCAAAATTGTGAAGAAATATAAATATTTACCTTTTTCGCTTGTTTGTAAGGCATTGTCTACATTGTCTGGTTTGAACAATTACCGCTTGATTCTTGGAACCGCCTTCTTTTTAACAATAACCCCTCGATTCACCTCAATATCTCAGGGGGGAATTACGTGATCCCCTAGATGGTGGGGTCAAATCGTGCGTCAAAACATCTAAGTTTTCTGGGAGAACAAGCTCGGTATGTTGGATCAACCTGCGAATGAAGATGTCTTGTTGCTCAATTCATTTTTCTTGAAGAAGAATTTTTTTCTGTAGGATGTGGACTCTGGAGGTTTCAGCACCATTGTAGGACCTAACAGTGTTGAACGCCTCCCGTTGTGTCATGAATGATCCCACTCTCCTAGCACGGCCAGGGCGGTCGGGTTTCTCGGTTGCTTCATAAAAGATGTTGTGCTTATTAGTTGGAATGAATTGCCCTCATAATTGATCATTCTTAATTTTTCCCTAAATATAATAGAAGGTAAATATGAATACACACTTAAGAAAAATATTTTGAAAATAATAATATGTTCTTTAAATATTTTACTTACAATTCTTTCCGCAATAATATTTTCTTCATCTTTCACATACAATCCATCTTAGTTTTGTCCTTTGAGGAATAGATCGTGCTTCTTAATGTCATCCTCATTAAATGATTGCACAGAAGCCCTTGCCTAATCTTCGGTCATCCCACCCTCTATTGCAATTAGCACATCTTCTTGAAAACATTGTTTCACTAGGTCAATTGCTGCCAAGGCATAACCCCCACGGCTCAATCAGTGAGGAATTTTGTTCTTCGCGGAATTTTTTATCTTCCCTCGTACCCTAGTTAGGATGTTAGACTTATATAATCACTATAGACATGCTAATCTAAACTCATTAATAACATGAAATTATTATTACTAACATTATCCTTATTCTCCAATGCCCTCTTTTTGAGGATCTCCCAATTGTCTGGTTGAATGTAAGTGTAAGTTAGCCACGGGCGATCACCCCTCTTATCACTAAAAATGTAGTCCCTTGACAAAGTGTACTTATGTTGACGCCAAATCTAGGACATCATCAACATAACCTTCCTCCTCAAATCATCCATATCCGGTGATTCGATGCCAAATGGCCTCTGTGATGATTTTGAACTCCTTAGGGTCAATCACGGAGATACATTTTTAATCAAGGACAAATATGTGGAAATAACAATTCACCAATTCTACCTTGCATTCCATCCATAAGTGGCCTTGTAATCTTTTGGGACTTCCTGACAACTATCATAAAGGATGTCCACCCTCGTTCTACCCATCTTCACCACCCAACAAGACCATTTAGCACGTTGGGCCAACACACACGTGTTAGACTTATTGAATATCAATGAGGTTAACTATTTCCTAGCTGTTCTACGTTCTAAAGCTCTACAATGATTCCTACATTCTCGGATCCGTCATTCTCATCCTCATCCTCATCCTCATCCATACCATGGTTCGTTGTTGGTGGATTTTCATTTCGAGAAAGTGAAACTTGATCACGAGTCCTTTTATTAGAGATCATCATTTTTATGCTACATTCAAAAATATACCATAATTTTACTTTAATGTAATTCAAGGAAATGAAGTGTATACTTTTACCCTAATAAATTAGAATCTAGAATACATATAAGAAATCCTATAATTTAAAATTGCAACAATTTATCCTTTGATCTTTAGAAATATACATAGCCATAACATAAGCAATGACATAAGTCGCAATAGTACTACTAATAATACAAGGATTCCAATTATAAATGCAACAATTAATACCCACTCATTTGATTACCTAACCCTCAACGAATGTCACGCTCAATCTTAGAAAACCAATTCCCGACCAAAACCCTAAACCCTGCACAAATGACCATGAATAACATATCCACACAACATAGAATTATTAAATATCACTAACCCTTGTAGAGAATCTAAATGAAATCCATGGCAACCCTAGGATTTTTGGTCATGCAATGTAAACCATATGTTACACATTAAAAGAAGACTAACCTTCTCCTCACACAAAGATTAGCATTTATTCATCCTCATAGCTTCAAATTCAATGGAAAATACCCTAGAACCTAGTAAAATCAAAATATTGGGTGGAGGAATTCGAATAGAAGATACTATGGATGAAAACATGAAGAAAACAAACCTTTAATGATTTGAAGATGAAAATCTTGGCGTTGAGATGAGAAAGAATTGAGGTGAGGGTTTGGAAGGTTTTTAGAAGGGGAAAGGGGTGGGAAATTTGCTGGGATTTTCAAATGGGCAGTAAATGTCCTTTTGAAAACCCTTTGACGCTATTTTTTTCTCGACTAAGGTGGTTTCTGAACTCGGAAACCCTGATTGGCATATTTTTGAATTCATAATCTTGTCTTCCCTTTTGTAAAGTATCCCATAACCATTTTCGAGTTCGGAAATAGGTTATATATAAATATATATTAGACAGATTTCAAAAACACCCAATAACACCAATTCGAATTCCACCATCTCTCAAACCCTCAATTACTTCAATTTTTCCATACAGACACCACAAATCAACCAACCATGGGTCGTAGATGCACGGGGGCTAAGTCAAAGGTGAGCGACAGGAGCCATTGATCTGTCACAGATATTAGGCAATCAAGAAAATGCTTCAATGACCAAGCCGAGAAAAGGTACGTGGCTCTCTCAAAGAGAAAAGTTATTAACTCGAATGGTATATTAGAGTCGAGCATAGGTGAATTAGGGGTTGAATATCTGCTTTCCCGTTTCAAAATACAACATCTAGAGAAATTGCTTTTCACTAGGGAACCTGTTCATGTTGATGAGGTGATCCAATTTTATGCTAATTTGGGTCAAAGTACACTACAAGAGACAACACCTTTTACCTTGGTTTTGGAGGGGTTTTTACCTTGATTTTTAGTCCCAAAACTGTGGTTTTTTGAAGAAAAAAATGAGGTAAACAGTCAGTAGCTTAGAGGGATACCAATGATTGTGCGACATCAATTCATATGTGCATATCATTCGTACAAGTTTACGATGTCAATCCTTTATGTAATCGACGTCACAGATTGTAACTGACAGATCTCTGATAAATAACGATGTAGTCTAATGATACTGTGTGAAAATATCACCAAAGCATCCAACACTTTCTTGAAATACAAACCTATTGTTGTTGGAGAACATTAAAATCTGCTAGTGATGTGGTAATCCGAGCAAATGAGATGCTCGTTGTTCACCATAATGTATATCCTCCCTCAATACAAATCTCGGAAGTAATTCCGGGGAAAACACTTCGACGTTCAAGTCAGTATTTTCCTTAGAGGACTAGAATTTCTCAGTTTAGCTTACTCTTCTGAGCCAGTGGTTCTCCACCTGTATTTATAGTCTCTCGTGGTTGTGGTTCCAGATTGTTTAGGTTTGAGATCGTGGGTCGCATCGTGATCACTATCTTTCCAGTTCGTGTCTACGTACCGCCTTTCTCGGTTTATAGTTAAATCCACAATCACCTTGTTCCTTGTTTTATCGGATTATTGTTGACTTCGACTTTAGGGCTGAATGGTCTTGGTTGTTTGTGAATCAAGATTGGGCTGGGTTTTTTAGAAGTTAGCAGTTTCTAGTAAGGCTAGACATACACCATAAGCTCTCATAGCCATGAAGACTATAAAATACGAAGCAATGACTTTTTATATTTTTTATATTTATGAACTGTTATGTCGAAAAGTATTGAACCTGTAACAACACGTTCGCCAATATTATCTTCGTGAAGTGTTGTTTGCTTCTTGGCTACTAATGTGATGTTGCTTGTTTTTTCGCTTTTGAAGTTTGAATTTGAAATTTGAAATTTTCTCTTTATCCGATATACCTGTAACTAATTTAGCTTTTTTAGATTTTGTCTCATCGAACCGAGATTGCCTCCTCCTTATGCGATGTATTGTTCCAGAATTCTCTCCTGCCGTTATGTCTTCCCTTTTAAAAATGCTTTAGTTTTTTAGATTTAATTATGCCAGTATTCATTGTATTGTGTGTACCTATATTTTTTCGGTGTCTCATATTCCTAAAAAGATAAGTTACTTTTTACAGACGTCAATCATTACTTTCTTTTCCATTCTGAATTCTCTTTCCTTTTCAACTTCTTAAATTTAATCTGCTAACCCATTTGTATTCTTCGTCTTCTTCCTGTTTCTTATATTTCTCCCGTTCTCATCGCTTCTCATCAGACCATAAGTTTTATCTTTCCCAATCTTCTATGTAAGGTGATAATTTTGTATTGTTCATCGTTTTATGTACCGTAGTTTTGTTTTTTAATATTGGTGTAGGAATTTTCCGATTGGCTTTCTTTTCCTCTGGGTTTTTCCGGGGTGTTTTGTGTTTCTTCCTCTATTTGTTGCTGGAATATACCTCTTTCTTTGGTGTTCTTGTAACTTCTGAATGATAGTTTTCCTTTAGATCTTAGGAGGTCTTACTACTTCAATGTATGCCTCTAATAATGCCGAACCTTCCGTAAGAAACGTTCATGTTGACCATGTCTTCCGGGGAGGATTCCGACCATCCCACCAGCTCCTTTGTCGTTAGTAGTATTCTTTCTAATTGCTCCTTAGAAAATCTTAAGGGAACTTATCCTCTCTTTTTTTCTTCGTATAAACTCAGGCCCTCTAAGGCTTCTAAAACTGTTCGCACTCCACCCTCTGGATTTATATCCTGTTATTTAGACTATCTTAAGTTTGGGCTAGTTTTTCCCTTAACTCCAAATATTCTAGACTTACTCTCCCATTATCGGGTCGCATTATCTTAGCTTCATCCTAAAGTTGTTTCAATATTTTTTGTTTTTTTACCATGTGTGCAAAGCGGCAAAAGTTCTTTTTTCCATCGACCTATTTTCTAGCCTTTACCAGCTTCACAAGGTGAAGAACTCGTCTAATGAATGTACCCTTTACCCAACCATTCCATCAGTTGAATTCGTTGGTGGATTCCCTAATAACTGTGGGGAATGGCGTAAAAAAAATTCTTTCTAAAACCTAGTGATGTGAACCAACAATATTTTCCAGTTTGGAACTTCAATGTTCCTAAATCAAAACTTCCTAAAGCTGGGGCGCGCCTTAATTCTGAGTCCGGGATTGTTTTGAAACTCAGCGAACATTCGATGTTTCTTTGAAATGCTAACAATGTGAGCGAAGGTGTTTTATTGTTGCTATTTTGTTGTTTCTTTTTGTCCTATTTATTTATCTTCTATTGTTCGTATTGTCTTGTTGTCTCCGTATGCTCGTTTGACTTTCTTGGTCAAATTGCAGATATGGATATATCCAAGTGTCCCGTTGAGAAATATATTTTTTTCTCTGATGATGAAGATGTACAGCCCGAAGATATGACTGTTCAAAACACTAGAGACACTTTAACTAGTATCTCTTCAGACAAGGCCACCGAAGTTGGCTCCCAGCTGCAAACTTCTTAGGCTGCCACTAAAGAGGGTAGGGAGATTGTTTCATACGATACTCATGATACTTCTTATAGAAGAAAGCACAAGGAAAAAATGGGTGGATCCTCTCACACTTCGGAGCATCCTCAAAAGAAATGGCGCATTAGTCATTCTCACTCTAACACCGCACTGCGAAGCAATGACTTGATGGTGGAAGGAACAATTCCTGCTCTCCTATCCAAACTGTCTCTTCAGCTCGTCAGCAAGCTAGTTGGCGAGTTTGCTTAAGGAGATGGTTCGCTGCTGGAGAAATGGCAGGTGGCTGAGGCGAAGTGCACTACTTTGAATGCCTCTATTGAAGCCGCTAAAAAACTTGCGCAATCAGCTGAGGCTCGTGCTCTGGCTACTGAGAAGGAAGCTAATAGGTTGTGGTCCGAGCTGGAGGAGATGTGAGCTAACGGTTCTGCTTTGCCTTTGTACCCTCAAGTCCTCATTGACCGGCTGGTGAAGATGAAGTCCTTTTATACTTTATTTGAAGAAATCTCCACTTCCGGTGAAGATGAGGCTATTGCTGAGCTCCAGAGTTTTAACCCCACCGTGAAGGTCCAGAATTTGCCTTAACTGGCTAAGGCGAAGAAGGTTCTAAGCACCAGAAGACTAATCATGATGAAGGGTTCCTCCATAGAATTTTTTATGGTGGTAACCCTTATGTCCTGCTATCTCACCTCACCAGTCTGCCTCGTCTGACCTCTAAGGTTGAATTGAAGAAGTGCGAGGTTGATTACTTCAAGTTTCTCCCTTTCGATTTGCCAGCCCTCTGAGCCTATTGTTGATTCTGGTGTGAACGTGAATGTTAAAGTTCGCACAAATACCTAAGCCAACGCTAGAATTAGGGCCCCGGCTCAAGATGTGAACAAGGGGGATTCTACCGTTCTTGTCCAGACTTCACCTGTTTCAGCTTCTAATGTTAGTGGATCTTAGAAGTATTGATTTTTGTTTTAATTGATGAGAATATTTTGATGTATGTTTATAATATTTTTATCATTATGAGTATTAACTTTAGATCGCACTTACAAATTTTCAATTTCTCATCGAATTTATTCATATGCAAGACTTTGACATTTTGGTTGACCATAAGTTATTGAAACATCTCAACTATTTGGGGTCCAATGTTCATTTTTCTGATCGTCTTGGGTGTATGTCTTCTCCTTCATTTTTTCCTATTGAGTTGGGCGAAGCTAGTCAGTCATTGTTCAAGGAATAGTTATATCTTATTTCTACTTACCGCTTCTCCAATCTAGAGTCCATCTCATTATGCCCTGGATGATGACTTCCTTCTTCCTCATCGTCTCCAACTCCTCGTGAATTCTACCTTTGTGGAAAGTTCATACCTGAGGGCTAGAATATTGAATCTCTGGACAAGGATATAGTTCGCAGCTTGGTTGATCTTGAATCTGTTGGTGGGTATATGTGTTTGCTTCATCTTCCTCCCAATGTTTATGAGTGGGCAATGTGTTTAGGCGTTCGCCTGAAGTATATGTTCCTTGGCATCCACGATCTTGAAGTTAGATGGACGAAGACTTTAAAGGATACTCAGGACTCTGTCCATGAACTGAAAGAGTTTTGTACTGAGCAAAACAGCCGTATTCAGCGCCAACGGCTGAGCATGGTCAAAATGCTTCGTCAGCAGGAGAATGCTAAAATTTTTGCTTTTAGCAAGGCTAATCAAAAGACTTTGATCATTGATAAACAGTGTTCCCGCATTGACGATCTACTAGAGTTGTTGAAGAAAAAACAGAATGAGTGTGATCATTTCTCCTCTTCTGCAGCCGGGTGGCGATGTAAATTTGATGAACAATTTGTTATAAACACTCAGCTCCTCACTGAGAATGAAGAGCTTCATACTGAGTGTAATTGTCTCAACTCATGTGTGCATCATCTTGAACAAGCTTGTGTTGAATACAAACTTGAAGCCCTTCCTTCATCATCTCGTCAATCTACTGGTCGCGGGGACCTAACAATGAGTATCTGTGGGCAGAGGATTAATTTGTCTGAAGTTATTAGGTCTCACATTTTCCAATTTGAAGATGAAGTGAAAATTTTGATGGCTACGGATAAGGATTATCAAGATATTTTTGACGTTATAAGTGTGCAGCTTGATCGTGAGGAATTTGGTTGTATAACTGATTTTAAGGTGTACTATGCCAAGCGTCTTGATCATATGGAACGAAGATGTTTTACACGGCATCCTACCTGCTTATAAATGAAAAGGCATTATGACAAAATGTTAGAAGATGAGCATGAGGCTGAACGATCCAGTGGCAAATCAGAGCAGTCTCATCGCGAATTTAAGCCACCTCGTTGCCATGGCGGTTCTTCGTCCTTTGGATCATCATGAGCATCTAGGCATCGATATTTTGTTTTTTTAAATGTTAGGGGTACTTCATGTTTTTTCGTATTTTGGAATTCAGTATTTTTGCTTTTTCCAAACACAAAGTGTTATTCTTTTTCATTTCCTACTATTCATTCGCGGATGCATTTATTTATTTCTTGCTTTATTTTACAAGTTCTATAATTTCACTGCTAATATTGCTGGCATGTTTGCATATTTTACAAGATCTACAGCTTGTAAAATTAGGGATCTTTACTTTGTGAACGTGCAAGATCTATTGCTTTCTTGCTTAACTGTTTTGTAGGCATATATGTCTTTTTTCAAGATCTATAGTCTGCTTAGTTTAATTTGCAAAGTTCAAAGATTTATTGATTGGAGGTTCATGATTTTGTATCGTGTGAACTGCAAGGTCTATTGCTTGCTTGGTTCGCTATTTTTTAGGCATATCTGCCTTTGTGCAACATTTAAAGCTTGTAATAGTAAAATTGCAACTTTGTAAGATCTATAGCTTACAAAGTCAAAAATTGCAAGTTGTTGCTTCGCATTTTTCCAAACTAAATTGTTTTTTATTTTCCTTACTTGGCTATTTTTCAAAGGAGATGAAAATCATGTTGTTCCCCAAAGACGAACTTTTATGTTAAACATGTACTTCGCGATAATATCACTTTGGAAAAAAATAAGGATGCGAACAACACCAATGATCATCTCATGGATTCTATACATTTGGGTTTTTCTTACCTTTCTCCTTAAATGTTAAACATAAAACTTTCTAAGGTTGATCACATGCCATGTGTTAGGAATGCTACCACCATCCAATCTCTCTAGCCTGTAGCAGTTGGAACGATGCACTTTTACAATCTTGTATGAGTCTTCCCACTTGGGGCTTAGTTTTCCTTTTTCTTATGTTAGGCGCACTTCATTATTTGGCAGCACGAAGTCACCAATTTGGAATTGCGTCTTCTTGACATTGTAATTGTATGCACCAGCCATCTTCTCCTTATACTTCTCCTCTGTAATCGTTGCTCTCTACCTCTTTTATTTGGGATTGTCTACGTCTAATCTCATCACTTTGGGATTATCACCCTCCTTGTATACCTATACTCGAAATTTGGAGTTTCCAATTTCACCCAGTATTATTGCCTCATGACCATAGACTAGGCTATATGGTGTTTCTCCTATTGGTTGTCGAGCAGTTATTCTATAGGACCACAAGGTATTGGGTAATTCAACTACCCAACCAGTTCGCTTACCTTCAAATATTTTTTGTATACCCTGAACTATAGTCATGTTGGTGACTTCCACTTGTTCATTGGCTTGAGGATAAGCTACAGAGTTGAGCCTCTTTGTAATCCCTAACTTTGAGAACCATTCAGTGAAGACTCCGCTAGTAAATTGTGTGTCATTGTCCGTGACAATAGTTTGTGGCAATCTGAAGCAACAAACTATGTTCTTCCAGATAAACTTCCTTGCTACTTCTGTTATTACTCTTCCCAGAGGCTTGGCTTCCACCCATTTGGTAAAGTAGTCGATCGCGACTATTAAGAATCTTGCATTTCCAGTACCCTCTGGAAAAGGTGCTACTAGATCAATTCCCCACTTATAGAATGGCCAAGCTCCATATATTCCTGTGGCTTGTGTGATATCATAGCGTTGATCTGGAAACTTTTACATTTGAAAACGAAGTCGTACACATCATTGAACATACTCGGTCAATAGTACCCTGCTCGAATTATTTTCTTTGCGATCGTTCTAGAGCCTTGATGCATTCCACACAATCCTTTGTGCACTTCCCTTAGGATTTTCCTTACTTATGATGGTCCTATACACTTTATCCACGGAGCCAAGAAACCTATTTTATGCAAAACTCTTCATAGGCATAGTTATGATATTGCAACTCTAATTTCTGGATTAGGACTTGTCTTCGGGAAAATTTCCTCTCTCAAAGTATTATATCAGCGGTTTCATCTAGCTTACTTCTTCATTCTGTACCATTGACACAGTTGTAGTTACCGTACTTTTGACTGGGATAACTTCTACCTTAACATTGTTGTAGGAGCAATGAATCAAACACAGTTGTTGCTAGCTTGTTCAAGGTATCTAATTTTTTCTTCTCACCCCTTGGTACTTGTTGAACATTAAAGTATTCAAGATGGGTCATAAGCTGACGAACATTTACCAAATACTTTATTAGCTGCTCTTCCCAAACCTTGTAGTCTCCTCACAATTTCTAAACCACTATCTGCAAATCACTAAAGGCTTTAATGCTTTTGACCTTCATTTTGATTACAATATCTAAGCCATATAATAATGCTTCGTATTCTCCTTCATTGTTGGTGAGTGGAAATTCGAAACAAAGTGAATGTATGTACTCCCCTCTTTCAGGGTTGACTAATAGTAGTCCTACAACGCAACCTTCCTTGAGGGATACTCCATTCATGAATAATTTCTATGTGACATCTTCCCACTTGGATTTGTATGTATTGATTCCAAGATTCTGCTGCGTATTTTCTTTTTGTGCATCTTCGCTCGTTATCTCTGCGATAAAGTCAGCTAAAGACTGAGCTTTTATTGCAGTTTGCAGCTGGAATTGGATTTCATACTTTCCCAACTCAGGATCCCACTTTTTTATTCTACCGGATGCTTCAGGCTTTCTGAGGATGTTCTTGATTGGGTGATCAGTATAGACAACTATCCTATGACTGTGGAAATAGGTTCGCAACCTTCTTGCTGAGTATACCAAAGTTAGAATTAGCTTCTGGACTGGCATATACGCTCTCTCCGCACTTTGTAGTATTCTACTAATGTAGTATACTGGTATCTATTTCTGGCCTTCTTGTCGCACTAGAACCGAACTGACTACATTCTTTGAAACTTACAAGTACAAACAAGGTTTTTCCTAAGATTGGCGAACTTAATGTCAGAAATTCATGGATTTGCTCCTTCAAGGATTCATATGCCTTCTTAATCTCCTCGTTCCAGCTATTTTTTTTACCTTCTTGAGGACTTCAAAGAGTGGGAAATGTTTCTCAGTTTCCTTGGAAACAAATCTACTGAGTACTGTCAATGATACCATCAATATTTGCACTTCCTTGAATATTCGCGGTTGAGGGAGGTTCATTATAGCTTGCATTTTATCTGGATTGGCCTCAATTTCCCTTGAGGACACCCTATATCATAAGAATTTCCCTACACCTACTCCAATTATACACTTTTTAGGATTAAGCTTCATGCTGATCCCACTTATTGTAGCCAATGTCTCCTTAAAATCTTTCGTGAAACAGCCTATCTTTTTACTTTTGATAACCATGTCATCAACATATGCTTCCATATTTCATCCTATTTGATTGTGAAATGCGCTGTCGATCACTCTCTAATATGTAGCTCCCACAAAATATCCCAAAGCTTGTTATGAACGGCGTCTTCTCTGCATCTTCGTGGTTCATTAGTATTTGATGGTATTCCTTATACGCATCCAGAAAAGCTAGATCTTTGTACCCCGAGATCGCTTAAACCAATTGGTCAATCTTAGGCAGAGGGTAACAATCCTTTAGACATGCTTTATTTAGATCAGTAAAGTCTATGCACATTCTCCATCCTGCGTCAGCTTTTTTAACCATCACCGGGTTCTCCAACCATTTGGGATACGTTATCTCCTTAACGAGACCTACCTGAAGCAAAAGCTTTCACCTCTTCTTCAATTGCATGTTGCATGTCACTAGTGAAGCTTCGTTGTTTCTGCTTGACTAGTTTTACAGAATCACTGATGTTCAATGTGTGGATTGCAATTCCTAGGTCAACTCCTCCCATGTTTTGTACGCTTCATGAGAAACTATCCTTCTGGATTTGAAGGATTTAGATGACCTTTTCTTTCTCCAGATGTGGAAGATGTTTCCCTATTTTAATACACTTAGAAGTGTATTCATCATCAAAAGTAATGACTTTAGTTTCTTCCCCCAGATTTACTGCTGACTCAACCTAGCTGAGTAAGCCATTTTATGAAATAGTGCTAACCATCTTTGCTTGCTCCAAAGTTCTTCCTTCTTTCATTCTGATGACTATACACTGCCTCGCTGTCTGTTGGTTTCCTCTTATTATTGCAATTCCAGCTAGAGTCGGAAACTTCATTACTAAATGATACAGAGACCATATCGCCATTGTTGTATTCATCCATGTTTTTAGGTCTGCGATTGTTTTGGTGATACTCTGCTTCTGATAGAAGCGACCCAAAAACAAATCTAACAATTGTGCTGGAAGGTCATCGTCGTACCTCTCAAAGTTACTATTTAAAAGCCCTAAATGCTTCCTAAATAAAATTAAGTAGAAAATGGCAAATCGAGGTCGTCCACAAATAAGAAGGATTTTCCTAAGGGGTTTCACATATAACGGTGAATACTACGATAGATATAAAGATATGCATATTTATAAAAGGTTATAAAGAGGGGGTTTTGGGTTGGTTTTTCTATGTTATCACATTAAAGAAAAGTTGACTAGCAAGCAAAGTGAATCTACTAAATATGAAACAACTAATAAGAAGAGTTTAAACACAAATTACGGGACCTTGGGCGCAATTGATTTCTACATCAAAACCTCTTATCTATCATTGAACATGTAACATATTCAATACTTTTACTACTTGTTGTGAATATAAATCTCTTATCCTTTTTTTATTGTAGTTTACAAGAGTGAATTCGACATCTCTCGCTAAACCTCACTAATGACTCCTTTAATCGATCAACTCCTAAAGGTATCCCATTAGTTGCATTAAGCACGAAGAATCAACAAGCTTGGTAACACTTATAAACACTACACCATGTCTAAACATTGAACCAATTCATGCATTTACA
>JAULKM010010949.1:0-14791 GCA_032355605.1 Rubia tinctorum
GCAGAGATCAAATTATAAGAGATGGTCATTCACAAGGATGATATTAGATTCAAGACCATTCGTGAGAATGATAGTAGATTGAATGCCGCTAATCTAGAGGTAAAGGATTGCTTGAGGTAGGATCCATAAGAGAAGAAGCTGAGCAAAAAAGAAGCAAATGGCCAATTGAGGGCCAATGGCACGGACTGTGCCAAACAGCACGAACCATATTATTAAAAAAAGGTCAAGGCTAGAGATCAAGCCCAGAACATGGATTGTTCAATTCGTCATGGCGCTTAATTTTCAAAAGGTAAAAAGAGGTGGAAGTGAAGTCCCCAGAACGAATGGCGCAAATTTTCAAGGCTTGAGGTATTTTTTAGAAGCTCAAACACAAAATCCAGTGAAAGTAATGTGTAATTATGCATGGACCATAGCAAACACCATGGGCACAGACCGTATTTGTTGGAACGGCCTGTACGAGTAATTTATGCTAGGTTATTTTGGGCTAGTCTCTTCTTTCTTTCTCTTTCTACCTATAAAATCACTCATTTACCCAATGGATAATGAGAAGGACTTATGGGGGAAAAATATCATTCTCTTCATTGATTATTAACTAACATGTTTAATCCATCATTTGTTATGGTGTTTCCTAAATTAGGCTAGATTAGCACTTGGTAACATTTATTAAACAAGTTTAGTGTGTAATTTGTGAGATTCCTCTTATTCAGTGAATTCATTATCGTAATTTTTTGTTTATTGGTTATTATTATTTCATGATTAAGGTTAGGAATTATGACTAATTGTGATTATGCCATGATTTAGTGACTAAGAAATGAACCTGGAACAATCTTAGCTTTTTGTCTGTTTGGTCATTAGTCAATATGAAGATTGTGTTTGAGAATAACAACTAGGACTAATTTTTTATTACTGAGTTGGATTAGGCTTAAATAAGGGATTGGGTTAATCTATGGTATATACGTGAGTTACGGGGGATTGGGTCAGTACTCTTGAATCATGTTGCGGTTATAGAATAATCCCGAATGTCATATCTCGAGTTTGTAGCGCTAAGTTGGATTAAATCCTAGATGGCAATAGTGAGGTGCTAATATTCTAGGTGGTATTTGTTGCACATTAGAATGGGTATTCACATTTGTTGTCAGAGTGTAATGCTACTCTCGACCTTAATCTATGTTGTCGCAGATGTCGAGTTAGTTAATATTGAAATCAAGGACTAGAAGGTGACCGCGTGTGCACATCTTCTAGCTAAACCAAAGGGAGGTAAGAGATGATGAGGGAGCGAACTCACTGAAGTAATGGTTTGGTGGTAGTTTATGAGGATTCAAGCTCTCCACAATGTATAGTAGCATTAGAATATGACATACTTGTTTAATGTGGATATGAATCGAGGATTAAATCGAGTCACAAAACATGTGAAGCAAATGGCCCAAGGTATCCGTATCATTATATTTCCTCTTCTTTAGTAGTTTTGCATTCTATTTAAGTTAGTTGTTAGATTTATACTTAACCACCACCCCCTAAATTACCTTTGTATGAGCACACACTTGGTGACACTTATGTCTGTTGTTTGATACATGAACTATCTCTTAAACCTATTTTTCCTTGTGTAGGACCCCAACTTACCACTATGAACTATTTAGTAGTTAGTAATAATGAGGTAGAAACATATAAATCTTATCTTTGATAGGTGTACTGGTTTTTAACAAAAGTGGGTTGCCCGTTACTAGCTCAAGGTTTATTATGTTCCTACCTCTCTTCAACTTATTGATATTATTACAAATGGTATCTTTAGTCCCTTACTTGATTTTTTCTGGTCCAGCCTGTGCGTTAGCTGTAATTTCATTCTTAGCTTGAGGGTGAATGTATGTGTCTCCATTTGATAGTACATATGATAGAGTTTGATTAATTATTATCTATATCATGTATAGATTAGGACTCATCTAATCTATTATAACTATATATATAACTATATATAACTATATATATATATATTTGAAGATAATGGTGACTGTACACGAATGTTGACATGAATGAAACATACAAATCATGTTAAATTATTCTTTTTTTAAAAAAATCAAACCGTGGAAAGATAGGGGTTTGAGGGAACCCGACCTTTTTTTATTGATTGGATTGTCAAAGCCTTTTTACAATGGCATAATCCTATTATAATGAGTCGGGATAAATCCGTTACACAAAAAGACTAAAAATTATTAATTTCAATTTTAAACCCTTTGTGGCTATATGAGAAACTACACTAAGATTAAATTGGTGTATCCTTTTGTTGTTCCGATGCTCAGCTAAATTTTAACCAATTCAGCCCAAAGTAATCAAATCAGTATGACCTATCATTCTGAGCTAATCTAAAATTCGGCCTGAACCGGTCCAAATAAGACCGAGGGTAGTAACGAGAGAAAGAGGAGATGATTTTCCTTTTCACTAGTTGCGCGACCCATTGGAATTACATGAAACCTGACCAAACTTGAAATTCATTTAAACAACCAATCTTAAATAGATCTAACCTCTCACACCGAAGGTAAAAAATATGCACCTAATCGATCTCCATCCTTAGAAAGACCTTGCTAGAGGGCTATCGTTGGATTTTGTGACAAGATTTCTCTTTTAAGGTGTGATCCGCACTTTGCGGGGTCGTACTTTTTAGGAGAATTATCTAGGGAGCGACGGGAGATCAAAGATATAATATTTTAGTGTTTCTCCTATTCTTATTACTAAACTACCAAGGGGTAGATAGTGGAAAGTCTGGGTTCGTCCACAGAAATACTTGGAATTTAAAGGTTAACTACGCAAAATCGCAACCAGATCGTCAATCCGATCACGTGTGAGGAATAACTAATGTTGCAAACAAGATTTTGGGGGATTTATCTATCAACTAGAAAACAGATTAGGAGTAACTAGAATAGCTCTCATCAAGGCTGAACAACAAAAACCAAACAAAACTACCGGACAAAAACAAAAACAACAACACTAACTACTCAACCCATTAGCAATGGAAGTTAACAAATTAAATATTTAAACTAGTATCCCTAACAATGGTACTATAATTTGATTCGCATTCCATAGTGTCATACTTTTTGGGAGTATTTACCTGCGGAGTGCTGGAAGATAAAGGATAGAATATTTGTGGTGTTTCTCCAGTTCTTACTACTAAACCACTAAGGGATAGATAGTGGAAAGTTCGAGGTCATTCACAGAGATGCTAAGAATTAAAAGTTAACTAAGCAAAGCTACAATCGGGTCTTCTATCTGATCACATGTCAGGAATATCTAAAGTTGCAAACAAGGTTTTTGGGGATTTATCTATCAAATACAAGCATGAAAGTACAAGAATGTAAACTATATAAATTTAGCACCTGGGGGATATTTGCGTTACTTAAATGGTAGTAAATTTGGATCATAGATTCAATCAAATACAAGAAGTATAAACCTATGCTAATACTTATGTCTCACAGTGTAGTTGATAGTCAACATTTCCCCTTGCCTGTCACACAAAGGTTCTCTCATCTTGTTCTATCGACACCGCCTCCTTAATTAGGGAAGTGAATCAACCGCCCTGCCTATTGTACATATCTACTTCTTTCACGTAAATATTACATCCAGGGTACTCCACCATAAATTCTTCTCCCTATGCCTATGGAGTAAAAAGGATTGGAACCTCATGGTGACTCTAGGGTTGCAACAACAAAGGTTTGATTATGCCAACTCTAGTTTCTACTTCATCCACTCCCCGTCGGGTTGTTAATTTAGGCATCAATTAACCCAGAGCACTAATAAGATCAAAGATAGAGATTTATATTGTTTATCCCATTCTTACTACTAAGCTACCAAAAAGATAGAAAGTGGAAAGTCCAGGGTAATCCACAAAGATGCTAGGAACTTAAAGTTTAATTGAACACAACAACAATTGATTCATCAATCCGATCACGTATCAGGAATAACTAGAATCACAAAACAGGTTTGGGGGGAGGAGGTTATCTAACAACTACAATCGTGCAAACACAGGTGAGAGTAAAAGATATAAAACTGGCATACAGAGATATTTGTGTTACTTGACCGGTAGTACATTTCGACCCTAGATTCTATCAAGTACAAGACCTATAAATCTATCCTAATGCTTATGCCATACAGTGTGCTCGATAGTCAACACTAGCCCCTATCAGTCACATAAAGGTGCGCACGTATTCTTCTACCAACATCGCTTCCATAATTAGGGAAGTGCAACAATGGCCCAACCTGCTATGCAGATTTGATTCTCCCTCGTAAGATTATGTCATGGGCACTCCATTATGAATGCTTTTCCCTAGACCTACAGAGGCAAAATGATAGGCACCTAATCGTTGAAACTAAGGTTACAATGGCATAGATCGAATTATGCTAACCCTAGTTTGCTTCTAAGCTATGTTTTTCTATAACCTTTCTGGCTCCAGTCCAGCGAACTAGTGTACCGTCCTTGGAATGTTGACTCGGGGACCCACATGCATACACCATACGGTCTTGGACTATCAATAGATGCGCCAACATCAAAGTATACTAAAGTGTATGGAAACATAATATAACAATCATGAAACTAACAAGAATTTAAATAAAAAATAAACATAATGTTCATAAGCATGAAAGGATAGATATATTTTAGAATCTCACAAAATAACCACCAATTTATGAATACAAATATGAATCCCCAGGCTTAATCACTACTACCTAGGCATTGAACTCAAGTATTTCATTTGATTCAATGCCCCTGGGAAAAACAAGGAGAAATAAACTAAGAGAAAAAGGTTAGCCCCTTTCTCTCTCTACCTACTCTTAGGAAAAACTAGGAGAAGGAAAATAAAACTATCCAAACTTAAACCCTAGTAGACTGATATATCCATATTATACAATGATTTTGGGATCTTTTTTACTCATTTTGGTATGCTTTTTTGCTTTGGATACTCCATTTTACCTTGAAATTCTATTACTAGAGTTAAGAGCAACTTTATCGATCTTATCACTTTTAATAAGAATTTCGTGAGACAAGGTAATTGTTTGAAGATTTGAAGACCATGAAGACTACATTTTGAAGACAATGAAGACCTTGAAGACCTTGAAGACCCGAAGAAGGAAAGATGAGACAACTACACTTAGACAAAAAAGAAGACAACATGTAAGGCCAGAGTACTCTGGTCATCGCGAGTCGCGATATCTGTGTCGCGAGTCGCGACGGTCCTCGGCCCAAATATGCATTTTAAACTTTTTGTATTATAAATACTCTCTAGTTTTCTCCTTTTTCTATCTTCTTACTCCCCCGATTCTACAGCTCAAAACCCCTAGTTTTTCACCTTTTCCATCTTTGTTTTATCTTAAATTCATGTTTGATCTGCTATTGTTGTTTAGTATGAACTCTATTAGCTAAACTTAACCTTGGGAGCAATTGATTAAGACTTCCAGGCCCATGTCTAGAGATCTATATGTAAGCTATTTAAAACTTTGATATTGTTTATTTATTGTGCTTGAATTTGGTTGTTGAATACATTAATGGTATTGGAAGTTTGAGTATATGAATTTCTTTTATGATTATGTGTTAGGGTTTGGAGAAACTAGCTAATTCTCCTTTCTTTTGATATGAAATCCAAAGGCATGAGTTAGATCTTCTAATATGGTTGATGATTTTATGAATGCTAGATAAATGCGATAATGTCGAATTCTTTGTCATGTTTGTTTTGTGTAGCAAAGGGGAGAAGTATATGAACGTTGAACGCTCTTGACTAATCTTGTATAAATGCATGAATTGGTTCAATGCTTAGACACGATGTAGTGTTTATAAGTGTTACCAAACTTGTTGATTCTTTGTCCTTAATGCCGCTAATGAGATACTTTTAGGCGTTGAACCACTAAAAGGGTCATTAGTAAGGTTTAGCGAGAGATGTCGAATTCACTCTTGTAAACCACTATCAAAGAAGGGTATAGGATTTATCTTCACAACAAGTTGTTAAAGTAGTGAATATGTCATGGATTCAAAGATATATAAGAGGTTCAGAAGCGGGTATTAATTTCCACCAAGGCTTTATCATTTATAGTTTTTATCTTTTTATTAGGTTGTTGCATGATTAGTATAGGTACTTAACTTTGCTTGTTGTTTTGTTTTTAAATTCATAACTTAGGAAAATCAACCCAAACCCCCCCCCCCTTTTTACATGTTTTTTATATGTGCATACCTTTATATCTAGTGTAGTATTCACCTTTATATGTGAAACCCCTTAGGAAAATCTCTCTTCTTTGTGGACGACCCCGATTTGCCACTATCTACTTAATTGTATTTGGAAGCATTTAGGGCTTATAAATTGTATGTTTGAAAGGTACGACGACGACCTCCCAAAATTAATATATAGAAAGATTATCATAAATAAGGAATAAGTTATATAATTAAATTTATTTGTTAAAATCGTACCCAAAACATATAATAGGCCCAAAATACACAGTAGTATAAAAAACTGACTAAACCTTAACTAGGGATGATCGTGGGTTGGGTCTGGGTCGGGTATAATAAAACTCAGACTCAACCCTAAAAAAATTAGTTACACTCAGACTCGACTCGGATCCGTAGGGTCTGGAAATCTTAGACCTATACCCAAACCCGATGGGTCTAAAAAAGTCTTGGATCCAAATTAAACAGGTCCTAAATGGGCCTAACTTTTTTTTCTTTACCAAATAAATTATGTATTATCTTAAATATGGACTTGAATTAATTCTTCAAGGAAAAAATATACAATACACATTGTCTGTTTATTTAAAAGATAAAAATAAAGAGAGAATATGAAAGTAATTTAGAACTTAGAATAAATAATACATATAGTAAGGGTAATATGGGTCTACGAGTTGGGTCTTGGTCAGGTATGGATCTTAATATTAGACTCGGACCCAGATCCATTTTTTAAAATCTAGACCCGGACGTGGATCCGATGGGTCAAAACTTTTTTGACCCATGCTCAATCCAACGGGCCTGGGTTAGATCTTAGACCCATGCTCATCCATAATCCTACCTGATTGACCAATCACCTAACTCGACTCGATTGAACCGCCACCCAATCCTACCCACCACACCCAGGATCTGTTACCCCACCCCTAAACCGACGTTGTCATCCTATTTGATGCCAGAAACGAATGCGGCGAAGTCCAATTTGCAGCTCGTTGTCGATTCTTACTTCGTTTCCAAAGTCCTCAATCTCTAACCTCCATTTCACTGTTGAAAAACTTGTTCAACTTCGCCTGTGCCACCTCTGCAGAATTTTGTTTCCCGCCAACAATCTATAGCACCAAGATTCGGTGAAATCCTTCAGTAAAAACTGAGGAAACTAATGATGAAGGATGCGAATATCAGTGGTGGAGAAACGAGTTGAAAGAGGAGATAATTCAAGAGAAATGAAGCTTGAACGCTGCAAGAAATTAGGCCTGAAAATTGCGAATCCGGTAGCTTCGCCGAAAGAGATGAAACTTGTAATTTATTGCAGTTTAACCCCCCCTGAACTTCTATTATCTTTTTAAAAAGTTACCCCCCAAAAAGGTAATATTAATTTGACCCCATCTCCAACAAAAACTCTTATAAATTACAGTTTAAACCCCAATCCTGATATGAGGCGGCATCATAAATGACATTGTCTATGTTGAAACGTTGATGCCCTACTTTTCACCTAAATTTGGAAAGAAATGAAGGTAATAAAAAATCACAAAATCTAAATAAAACGACGACGTTGGTTACTTAGTTCTGCAAGTGCTCTCCCAGCCCCCAGTCTCCTCCAAACAAAATGCAACTTCTGCTCCACACCCATACATCAGTTTGAAGTTATCGGAGAACATGTGCAGCACCAAGGCTATTTCACATAAAAAAGACCCAAATGCTCTACAATGCGAGTCTTATTTCCCATATTTGGAATGATAATGAGTCTGTGGCAAAGGAAAGACTTCTCCTCTCCAGACCATTAAAAAATGCGGGACCCACACCATATGGCATGTGGGTCCCAAAATTTAGACGCTACTAATTTCATACTCCATTCTCCATTTGCACATTTCCTCCATTTACTGCACACTTTCTCCATTTATTTCACATTTCATTGTCTTACTCCCTCTGTCCCACCTCTATTTACACTACAATCATTATCACGCTGTTCAAAAAACATGTTTGACTATTAATAAGTTGACCTACTTATAATAACGGTAAAAAAGTTAATATTTGGAAACTGCTTGTTACGAAGAATTGTAAAATATCACACATGATAATATTATTGCTCATATAACTATTCAAATATGCGGTCAAACTTTGATAGCGAATAGTGTGAAAAAAGTAGAAGTCCAAATAGAGCTGAGACAAAGGGAGTACTAACTTCACATTTTCTTTCTCCAACAAAATCATTCAACTTAAATTTTATTATTCCATTGGATTTATTTTTGAGAATCTATCATGCGAATTGATTAACGGTTAGATTAATTTATTAAAAAATTATTTTAATAATTTTTAATATCAAAATTTTAATATTTAAATATAAAATAAAATTCAATGTCTGAAAATATGATCCGATAAAAACTCAATTTTTCAAAAATTAAAAATATTTAGAATACAATATTAATAGTGCTATTATAAACTAAAAATAGTGAATAATTTGTTTATTTTAAAAGTGCAACGGCCCTATTTATATTTTCTATATAAATATGGTTTTACAATCACTAAAATTGATACATAGCTCACTATAAAGTCTAAAATTGCTTTCACAACTTTAAATTACTAGATAATTTTTTTCATATTAATACATAAGGAATAATATTATTTAGGTAATAAAAGTTTCATTTCTATTTTAATAACTAATCCACAAATATATAAATAGTTGTTATCCATTTTCCAGGATAATCATCCAAACAATAATTGATAAAGTTCAGTTTTTCTAGAAAAAAAAGAGACTAACTAAATCATAAATTAAAGAAGTCGAATATAATTAATTACGTACATAAAGGATATAAGAAGATAAATTACTACATCCGTTTTGTTAGATGTGACACCATAGCTTTATGGGTTTGGATTTAGGTGAATGAAATGAGTGGATGAAATTGAATTTAGAAAGGGAAAAGTAGAATAAGTGGATGAAATTGAAGGAATCTTGTCATAAAACAAAAGTGTGTCAAATTCAAAAAAAAAATCGAAAAGGAAAAATGTGTCAAATCCAATAAAACAGAGAGAGCATAAGAAGTGGATAATCCTTATGAATTATTATTTATAGTAGACTAGCTGAATTCCTACCGCGTGTTGCGCGGTCTTGTTGATTAAAAATTTTGACATAATTTTTTATATATTCTTTTAAGTATCACATATGAATTGGAAAGAAATAATTTGTTTAGAGCAAAGTGCTCATATAGCTCCCAATTCTTTGATAAATGCAAATATAATTCACAGTTTTTCAAAAGTACAAATGTAACCCTTGACCGGCATTGACTCAAAAACTCATAACTGCGTTGACCTACATATTCTACATTGAATTGATATAAAATGACCATATTACCCTTATTTTTATTTATTCTTTTACCAAATTATCCTTATTAACCAAATTACCCCTAGCTCTTCGTCTTCACCTTCTTTTCCATTTTCACTTTCTTCTCCGTCATTGTGCCGCCTCCCTACCAATAAGGACCTTGATCCTACACTAAATAAGCTTAATCTCCAATAGAGAATAACTTCTATATCGAACTATGTAGCCGCATTAGAATAAAAACAAGGGCAAACGATAACCACAGACCAAACAATGATTCACAGATTTATGTACCAATAATTCATTCGAAATAACAGGCTTAGAATATAACATAAAAATAGAACTAATCCACACAATAAAATCAAGATAAAAACCCTAAATGAAATTATTATCCTGCCTAAACAACTTAAGTAGCCAAAAGAACAAGTACCGGGTATCATTCAAATTAGACGCCTCATACTAAACAACACAACATACACACAGCTAGCACCACCACCACCAAATGAAATAAAACCTACCCATCGCTAGCACCGCAAATATGATTAGAGATATTACTTACATACAGATAGAACCAAACCAACATGATATCTCAGATGAAATAGTACAAAACAACCTACATAAGACCATCTGACAGTAAAAAAAAAGATAATTTTTTTGTTTCAAGCAGTATTGTTCATTAAAAAATTGAATAATTTTTTAATAGTTTTTTTGCATATAACATTTATATTGGAAACAATAAATATTAAATTTTAATTAAAATTTATAAAAAAAATACTTATTGAAATAATCAGTACTAGAAATCTGAAAATAATGAATAAAATAAAAGGTGTTATTTTTATAATTTATACTCAAATTATTTTGTTCAATTTAAACATGATTTGCTTGGTATTTTTTTGGTTTTTTTTATGAAGATTCTTCATTATATATGATGTGAGTAAGCTAATAGTGATTTAAACCAAGTATTTTAAAACACTTTTGTGCATAACACCCATTCTTAAAGAGTTTGAATACATTTTTATACTCCTTTAAAATAATAGATATTTTAAAATGTGTTATGATTAATGTAGTGATATCTCTCAGTACAATATTCACATGTCGACAAATTTTTACAATATAAAAAGCATCAACTTTATTAATGAATAATAAAGTAGGACGGGGCTAAAGGAAGTATACTTACTTCATTAATAAATAGTGAATTAAGATGAGGGACAGAAGAAGTATATTGTACTCCCTCCGTCCCAGTTAGAGGTGTGCGTCAGATCGGTTTAATTGATTTTCATTTTATTTGGTTCGAATTATTCGAGTTTACCCCTAAAAAATTCCAAACCGAAATCGACTCGAATAACCCAGAAAACTGAATTATCCAAACCAAATTTGAAATTCGGTTTCGGTTTGAATTCGGTTTCAAACCGAATAAACCGAATTCTTGGGAAATTATATTTAAAAAATACTCAAAATATATAAATTAATTTAATATTCTATAAAAATATGTTATTTAATTTCTACATCATCAAACTCAAGTATTTAAAATAAAAATCGAACAACTACAATACAAATTCAACCATAAGAATTTTAGAGTTTTAAATTATATTGTTAATATAAAAAAAGTCATTTATTTTTTTAATTACAATTTGATATTCGGATCGGTTATAAGATTGAGTTTCAATATCCGAAACCAAATCAATAACCATATTCAAGAATTGATTTACTCAATTCGGTTATCCAAAAACCGTATTTTAAATTTAGTTTGGGTTATTCGATCTCTGATTATTCGATTTTTGGCTTGTTCAAGAAAGTGCTTCGAATAGGATCCGTGACCATTAATATCTTTACCAACATATAATAATGGGAAAAATTGATATTTAAAATTTATTTGTTACAACGAATTGAACAATGACATATATGATAATATTGTTGTTCATAAATTTATTCAAATATGTGTATCAAAAAAGTAAGAGTGAAAATAAATATGCACTCTTTACATTTCATTATGCATCCCTAGTGTCCCTTCGGGGACATATGAGTATGCATCCCTAGTCTAATGCAATACATTTAAAAGTATTGATTTTGATACTAAAAAGAGTATCCTCTTCGACTTCTCATAAGTTGTTCATAGTCTCATCAGTGATATGGGGTTTCCACTGTTGTCCTTTTTGTGCTTGGCCTTGATCTCCTTGATGTAATGGTTCACCATTCTATTGTCCAAGTCCTCCCCTCCGAGGTATCTCCACAAAACTTCCATGCTACCATTTTTTATCGCAAGAAGTGAGACGTCAAAAGTACCACCTCCAAGATCAAACATAAGAACATTCTTCTTCTGGGTGAACCCTGAAGGATTGTCAAGCCCATACACGATAGCAACTGCAGTTGGCCATACACTACTATATGACCTAAGAAGCGGGTTCATCACCATCTCAATCAGATCCAGGAGATCCTTCTCGGAAACTCTCCCACTTCTATAAATGATTGAGTCGTACGCAGACACTTGCTCCATCAAAAATAGAATATGAGCTTTGCGCTTTCAAAATCCTTATTCTTACTGAAGTCTACATAATTTCTCACAGCTAAATAGAAGAAATTAATTGAAATTAATTCTAACAGAACAGAAATAGAATATGAGTTCCATACATTCAAAAAATTGAATTGTAACAATTATACTATTCCTAAAAAACCAAAATCAAACAAGTTCAACTACTCACTACCTCGAAACGAAACAAATAAAATTATTAACAGATCAAACATATATCTACCCACCAAGCCTATCAACCTCAAAGATGATATTTGAAATTGATTTTGCATCCTTCACCAAAATGACAGTCTTCCTTATCTCATGGTACCTTTTTCCTGGCTAATGAGATCCTCCATGATCACAATCTTAGACTTATCCTTCACCCGCAACGATATCAAGAAAAGTATTGGAAATCCTCTCCATATCTTAAAACATCTGAGCTTCATGATGAATCCATGTGGGCCCCGTTAACATCTTCTCCAATTCCCACAAAATTACATAAACCAAAACAAACAAAAATTGAAGAATAAAAACTTACTGGAACAACAATTTCATTATTTAAAAAACAATCATGTAATAGCAATCAACTCCAGGTAACATGTCCCAAGGTTTTAGTTTTGACAACTTGAAGCATCCTATTGCTAGATGCTACTAACTTTGTTCCAAGTGGAAGTCGGTTCGTAATTCTGCTTTTAGCATCAAAAGCAAGACTCTTTTCAAGTGAAATAGAGGAACTATTATTTATCCAGCAACAAGTGAATAGATGTTAATAGAATCGATATCCAACAATATGAGAAAATGGGAGTACCTGTTATCCCAGTAGAACAAAACTAATCCACCACTTGCAAGAACACCCAACCATGCCAGAATACCGAATCCAACAATTAATTTCAGCACTTAGGAGCTGCACCTAGGAAAGCAATAAACTAAATTAGACACAGTTAATACAATTTAATAATTCACAAAAGAGAGGCATGATTCAAACCAAGAGGATCATGGAATATACCCAAAATAACTGAATATACCAAGGGAAGCAATAAATTAAATTAGACACTGTTAATACAATTCAATAGTTCACAAAAGAGGGTCGTAACTTGTTAGGGAAAATTACTGAATGTATATAGGAAGCCAGTAGCAGAAAAATTATACACCAGAGAACTGGAGCACGCAGCTTTCTAGCATTGTCCTGATAGCAGCAACAAGCATTAGATGAATATACCAAAACACAATGAGAACCAATTTTTTAAAATAAGAATTATAATAAATTAACAGCATGTAAAACCTTGGTAACATTGGCACCATTATTTTAGAAATCACAAAGCAACCTCTAAAAACAGCATTTGTATCAGGCATTTTGTAAGACTACAACTACTAACAATGACAAATCTAAGTGAAATTTAATATATATTTAAAAGATAAAATTGGGTTACTCAGAGGTCATCCTAGAAATAAAGACTACAACCAAAACTTAAAGCAATCCGAAGAGAATGATTGAAAACAAAAAATCTCGTGCCTATGAACGATGTAGTTTAAAGCATAAATAGAGAGTAATGTTAGTTTAAGATCTTCAACGGGATCTCAAACTAATACCAGACATAAGTGTAATGCTTGCTTACAAGGAAAAAGGCAACTTGTATGTGATTCTTATCATAAGCAAGTTGTACAAGTGTAGAACTCTACCCTGCTATAGTTTGACCACATAAACAAATACAATATGATACTTAATATCTAACTAGTTACACATGGGATGGAGAATCAAAAGCTGTCACAAAATTCTTGAAGCACACAAAATTAGACCAAACAACTGGATATAGACACATACAAGAAGATAATAGCAATAGCAATAAAAATGCAAACAAAGCTTTAGGACAGACATAAGAGAAGCTATAATGGCACAGACACAAAGTAACCTGACAAATAAAGGTCAAATGAATTTAAGACTCTGCAACTGAAGAAAACCATCTTGCAAATCATAGAGCAACAAACTCAGTATGTAGCTGGTGATTCAATAACCAAAGGCATATACGCTACTCGCTAGACATAAATAAAACCATCAAATTTCCAATAACTGCTCAAATTTTGGAAAATAGAGACAACATAGACAGAAAATGTATGAAAACAAAAAAGAAGCCTAAAAAAATACAAGAAATCCAGCGTTCGAACAATTTATATAGAAAATTAAAGCAACACAAATTTACAGATCATTAACACACAGTCGAACATTTGAAGTTGAGAAATATGAATTTATAACAAGACGAGCCTGAGTTAAAAACAATTAGACCAAATCGACAACAGTTATCAGTGCTCATGCTCACAACCAAAACAACATTAAATTTTTTTTGATGATTTCAATAGCTCAATAAACAATGATGTAAATCATTCTTTATCAAAAACCCAAACTTCAAACCTAAGCTCAAACGGCTAATTTAATGAAAAAGAATACTGAATCGGTGAATCCTATAGATAAAGCAACGCAATATAGAATCTCTTGAGATGCTTACCCTAGCCGAACTTCTCCTATTGGACAAATTGAGAACCATCTCCTGCGCCGGACTACAATCACCAATCTCGTGTACTGGCGGAACGGTGCAGAAACGGGCACCTTCAGGAGCTCGCGGTGGGACTTGTTGCACCTGATATTGGATATACAGCAATTTGATTAAAGCTCGAAAATAAAATTGCCAACAATCATGCATGAAAATAATACTTGTATTAATCGATCATGCATTACAGTGTCATGCTTAATTAAAATACGAATTAATTGAAAGCAATAAGACAT